>VYXH01012556.1:112527-135312 GCA_013397275.1 Burhinus bistriatus | reverse complement strand
TGGTCAACGTGGTGTCTACCAGAATCCCCAGGGCCTTTTCTGACATGCTGCTTTCCAGCAGCTTTCCCAAGCTGCTTTTGGTCTCAAGTATGTGTGGATGTTGTAAGTTAGCGATTCCATGGTTAAGTGCTCTGTATGTGAAGCATATGAAAAATGTGCTCGTGAGTGACTGGTGTCATGATTATTGGCTGATGTCCCATGTTAGAGTAAATATGTGCACAAAGACTAACAAGCCTCGAATGCATTAAGAACATGAGGATGTTGGTTCTGGGTCAGACAAAGGGTCTGCCCTTTTTCTAGCACTCTCCTTGCCGCTGCCCAGCTTCTCAGCGGATACACTCATAGGTACACCCACAACCAGCCCAGCCTCTGTTTTCAGGGCAGCTGGTCACTACTTGTAGGAGAGACAGTGGACAAAACCTAGCTCTTCATATTCTTTCAGTTGTTTTACTAGAGCATCTGAAGTTGTCTATACCCTTTTTTTATTGTTTGTATTTCCATCGGCGCTTCATTTAGTCCAAACTAAATGGAAATTTCTCTGACTGCAGCAAAAGTTGGGCTGAGCCCTCAGTCAGTAACCAGCCATTTAGGTTTGAAAAGACCCTTAAGATGATCAATTCCAACCATAAATCTAACACTGCCAAGTCCACCACAGTTTGCTGTGGTGGAATAGGAAACTGAGAGAGCTAGGGACATTAGTTGTATTTTCTGGAAGGCGGTGGAAAAATTTCTAAGGAAATTTGTTTAATAGTTTTAGCATGAAAGTTGTAAGAGTTGCATATGAGAGCCAAGTATCTTTGTTCAGCTAAAGTAGTGGAGGATGCACTGGGTTTGTTGCTAAGTTAGAACGATAGCAGCTACTGCTCTGGGTTAATGGCTTTAGAATTAGAAGCTGTTACTGTCTGAAGTGACACATTTAGAAAATGTCTCTACGCGAATAATTAGCTCCCACAGCAAAGCTGCAGCTACCTGATAGCCACTATTTTTCCCACTTTGGAGGTTTTTTTAATTTATCTAAAACTTTCCAATGGTCGTCACTGCTAGTTTCTTCCATGTATGACAAATAAATAGTAAATGAAGGTGTTTTCATGTATTGGAACGATCTGCATGTTTACATTTTTTACAGCTGTTGCAAAGATGTAATTGAAACCCTGAAGAGCTTTTGCTCTTTATATAACTGAAAGCTCCACTAAACAGCTTTTTGCAAATTTCCAGTTTGGAGAACTGCAGAGTAATTATTCAAGGGTTTCTGCAGGAGAAAAAAATAAAATCTTCCTTTAGAGATAATATTTTGCTGCAGATTTTAGTTCTCTCTTTTCTGTTTCGTCTTTCTTTTCTCCAGCTCAAAAATGTCTATTTCCTTAGAAATTGTTCTCATTTGTGCTTTGTCAGTCAAATACCGCACTATTCCGCAATTTCCATAATGCATGCAGTTTTCCTGTACTTATTAAACAAAATTGCCAAACTTTTTGTATTGCTCCCATACAGCTGCTGGGGACCGTGTATCAATCTGAATGTGTATGGCCCAACATTACTTTTTGCAACTGAGCTAAAAATCTGTGCCAAATTGTATCATAACCCAGGAATGAAAATAATAGGGATGACTTACTTCACATATATTCTCTGCAGATTGTTATGACCAACTTCAATAAATGAGAAAAATATAGGTGGTTCATATTTCTAATTTAGTCTTTGACATCTCAATAAGTCATTTTAATATTAAAATTATGCTCACCATACTTTCTGCATGAAAGACCAAAATAATCTATGTTTTTAATAGAATTTATGCAGGAAAGCATTGACAAAAAATACTAGAGTACTTTCAGGTTTGCTCCTACATCAGCCATGCTGAGACGAGGCTTAAAAGCTCACCAGAGAATTCACATTTGCCTCAGTGCTCTTAATAAAAGCTGTAATTATCTGTATCTTTTGAAAATGCTTAAAATGAAACACAACCTAATTCTCAGTTATAGAACAATGTAGTGCAGCAAAGACATTATCATCTATTTTTTCATTATAAGATGCAGGTGCATAACCAGGAAGAATACTAACATGATTATTTCTTAGTAAACCTTTACAATAGGTAACCATTTAGTGGAGCAGTGAAAATCAGAACTTACTCTGAGTTTATTGCACCAGAACAATTCTGTTGTATAGGCAGACAAAGAGCTTGACTTTCTGGGATATTTTCACTCTCACAGTTGTGTTTTCTCTCCTTTAATTGTCAGTAACCTCACTACCCAGCGATTTTTGTAGGGGATTAGGGTTAGCCTAATTGCTTTCCCCTTCACTCTTGACAGCATTAGTGAGGCTAGCATCTCCAGCAGAGTCCCTTGGGCCTTGCTGCTGCTGAATAATGCATGCCAGAGCTCTGTACCCCAGAGCAACTTTCACCCACCAGTATTGCAGGGCTTAGCAAAGTGAAGTGTGATCCCAACAGAGGCTGAGCGTAGACTGGGGTAGAAGTTGGCAAGGCTGGCAATGACCTAATTAGGAGCCATGGGACTAAGAGGGACCGCAGAGTTTACATGACCATGCCTAGCCCTTGGTTAAAGGCATCCAGGATTTTTGCTTGGATTTGTTTTATTGAAATATTAAAGCAACCACTGATACCTTTCAATTTTTCATCTGTCCACATCTTCTACAATTCTCTAGTTTTTTTACAGCTGAAACCTAACAGCTGAGGAGAAACTTCCAAATGTGTTGTGACAGGGAAGGGCATACTGCCCTTTCTACCTTCTGAAATTTTCAGTGCTTAACTGTTCAATTGTATATGCAATTCAGGGGAAAATCCATGTGGAGCAATGTCAGTGGAGTGAGGAGATTCTAGATAGCAACAAGTATGCCAGATCAGGTAAATGGTTCATCTAGCCCAGTATTGTCTTTCTGGAAGTGAGCAATAGGGAAGTTTAGGGAAGGAAGGGAAAAGTAAAGGAAGAATGCAAAGGCACATAAATGTAAAGCAAAGATATAATGGTATTTCCTACTCCCATTCTCAGATTCTAGACTAGTAGTGGTGTCTTTGTATCTAATAATGCGTGGTGGATTTCTAGCCCATGACTTTATGTAGTTACTTTTCAAACACCTGTGAGCTTCTGGTATCTCCAACATCTAGCAGCAGTGAATTCCAAGGTTTAGCTAAATCTTGCTTAAGAGCTTCATTCCCCTTTTTGTTTTCAATCTGCCACATAATTTTATTTGATGATTGCTAGTTCTTGTATACAAAAAGAATAACTATTCCTCATTCACTTTCTTCCTGTCATGACTTTTTTAAAGTCCTCTGTCATATTGTCCCCTTAGTCACCACTTTCCCAGGGTAAAGAGCTCTTATGTAGCTGGCCATTCCTTGTCATTCCCTGCCTCTGATCAGTCTTCTGCTATTTTCATCTTCAGTATGGTTCTTCCAGACCTCTTTGTAGCTTGTAGAGCTCACAAATGTAGCTACACTGATTCCTTCGTACATGCTCCTGCAATTTAAGAGTCTGGAAGTGGGAAGCTGAACTGGGTCAGACCAAAAGTCTGTTTACTGTCCTGTCTCAGGTTATCCATTAGCAGGTATCTAGGGAAGCATATAAGACTAGACAGTTGTTCAAGAAGATTTGCACTTTAAACCTCAGGTTCATGCACTACAAGTTGGTTTTTTGTTCCTTTTTTTAAATGGTGCAAGATTTAGACTTCTCCAAAAAACAGTTTTTAAGTCTCACCCACTCCAGCTTTGACCCTTACTGTCCAGTAATAAAGTAAAAAGGTGGTTTAGTCTGCTGATTGCATGTTCTGTTTCTTGGGAATCTTAAAAACAGGAAGAGATTTCACTGTTAAGAGAGATTGCCTGATAGTATAAAAAGTTCTGAAAAGTAGGCAAGCCCAGAATAATCATTCACAACTATTCATTTCAAAGATAAAATTTTTATATTCACCTTGAAAAGTAATTTCTTGCAAAAAAATCTTGGAAATCTGAAGGTAGCCCTGCTCCAAATCTGTTCTGCAGTAACAAAGACAGAATGCTACAAAATGCAATTAACATAAGAGATCCTGAACTGATTACTGTGTTAAATATCTGCTGAAGCCTGGTTTTGGGTAATATAACGGTCTGGGCAAACCGACAAGTGGCCACCCCCTATAGACCTTCTCTTACACCCTTAAACCTTCACTGATTAACATTTTGGTGACCTAAAAAACTGATCATATATACTTTTAATGATTGTATAAAGGAATGAATCACTTAAAATGCAATTAAAAACTGCTGCTTCAGCATAGGTCTTTTAAGTCAGTTGGAAATAATTAACTTCAGGATGATTTATTGAAGAGATTAATCTTTCAGTTAGAGTTGGAGTAATCTACATGACCTCTTCTGAAGAATATTGCTCACTACAGTCTTAATGGATACAGGGTGAGCTAAGATAGCGTTACTTGCTTTTGCTACCACCCAACAAACGTTCTGCCTCAGTACCTCTTTGTGTATGTAATTTATTTTCACTGGCACATATCTAATTAGGCAGTATCGTATTTGGAACACTATCTTTCTTGATGCAAGGGTTTTATAAAGGGCAAGCCCTGAAGAATCTCACAGATCAGATTTTTCCATCTTGTGCAGCACACATCAGCGTAATACCAAACCATAAATTGTTTGTTGGTTTTCAAATTTCCAGTTGAAATTGTAAAGGCACAGGAGGTTAAGTATACATGCATGGTCCTATTGATTTCCAGTTAACAAAGATAATGTCTAGAATCTGTGGATACTGTAGGCATAATATTCTAATTTCTCTGGGAAATAACTATTTGTTGATTGAATTGAATGTGCATATAATAATAAATTTGGATCCATGTAACACAAAGGATGCTCTTTGTATCAGTTTTTGACTTCACAATTTTTGATACGCAAATAGGCCTAACTTCTCTGACAATCAGTAGAAAACAGTTACTTTATTTTCTACCCTGAAAAAAAATCTGAGAAATTCTGTGTGCATGTTTCTCCTCTCTTTCTGTGAGTTCTCCCCAGCACAGTTAACTCCCACTTTGGCTTAGAAAAGCAGACTGCCTTGCTTATGTCATGATCTCTGACTTTTTATGGTTTTCATCCATTCTGAGCATAATCCTTAGATTGTTGAAGGCATATTCATCTCCAGTTCTTCCTGGAACCAGCTTTTAGCCTTATAAATAATAAGCTGTGTCATGCGGGAAGGAACCAAGCATTACATTTCCTACATAATTCTTTTGAGGATCCAAATTGTTTTATATTGTTTGATTTCATATTCCCATTATCAGCCTCCTTGCATTTCATTCCCAGTGTACAGGAAGGACAGCAAACTAAGGCAGACAAGCTAGTTGCAGAAAAATACCATCAGTTATGCATGATAGTCCCTTCCTCAGAAAAGACTTGAGCTTGAGGAGCCCTCTGTTTTCCTTCCATGTCACACATATATCTCACATTATACATGTCAGGTAAGTATCTCCACTACAGCTGATATCTTTGCTTAAGCTACTAAGAGGGAAATTCTGGAATGTCAGCTAGCAGGATCCCTTACTGAAGGGTCCCTTGTACTTATTTTCAGTATCTTTTGTCAGAGATGTAAGCAAGTACCTCGAGCCTTTCTGTTATTAGGAGTTGGCATGTCAAAGCAATAGCAAAATGATCGCATGAATTAACCAGAATACCTTTCTGCTGGAATGAAGCTAAGCTTTCTACACACTATGATGCACGTGTTTTTAAGCTTCTTTTGCTTGCTCTACTACATTAGCACTGCTACAGTTTTATTCCCCGCCCCTCCTTCCTTTTGTTCACAATACATTTCATCACCTACAAGACCGTATCTGGTCTCGTACTAGCCAAAAAATCTGGGCAATCAGCACGTACAGAGCTTGATGGCAGAGCAGCAGCTGGGGAACTTGCAGTGCATGCTCTAATTTGGGAATACCAGTCTGTGTATAAACAACTTCCAGTTTAATAATCCTACTTTTCATTAAAACTTGTTTTCTCTCTTTATCAACCAGTAAGGCCTGGCTGCTACAGGAAGGAGCAATCTTGTGGTAATGAGATTTCAAAAGACGAGTTAAATTTGTTCCTTTAGAAAAGGAAGGACATGAGAAATAGGAAGTGTTGAGAACAACAAATAGGATTATGAGAAGTTTACAGGCTCTAACAAGCTCTTCTGACACCAGAAGGGCCCCCTTTGCATAACCTGCAAGTCAAGGCTAACACAGCAAACCAACATGCAACAAAGGGCATCTCCATGCGTGCGTGTCTTTTTCTGCAAAAAGCTGTTTTTCTCAGGTGGTCTAAAAGCCTAGAAGGGAAACTTCCACCCTCAATTCAGTTACTCTCGGAGATCATTATGGCTTTTGCTCTTGGCAAATCCAGTCATCGTAGTTTCTAGAGCTATAAGATCCATGAACAAGGACGTTATTCTCAGTACTACCAATGGCTTTTGTGTTAGCTGTGGACATGTAGCTTTTGAAGTTTCCTGTCATTTCCCTTTCTACCTCCAGAAACTCATTTTAAGCTAGGGAAGTTAGTTTTCCTGTTTCCACTGTTGTCAGTACAGTAAAACAGTCTCTGTCATGGGTGACGCAGAGTGTTTTCCCTTAGACTCTTGCTCTCAGTTGCTGCTGTCTCTCCATGGATCCTATGGGAATCCTGAGGTGAGTCTTCTAAGCAAAATTAGCATCATGAATGCCCCAGGGGCTTCAACTGACCTACCTGAAAAGCAAAGTTAGTATTTAACACTGCTTATAAGGAACTTATGTGACTGCACATGAAGAGTGCTAACCTGATAGACATAATAATGACTGACCTAGAGTGGCAGTAGCTCTCTCCTCATAGTAATCACTGACCCAGCGTGGTAACAGCTCTCTCCTCATATAGTCTCTGCCTTTGCATGCAAATGAACACACTAACTGCAGAACTAACCCTCAGTATAGCCACATAATTTTGTATGTGCTTTATCTAAGACCTGTAACGCCACTTGCATTGCAACAGCTGGTCTAGGATTGGAGTTAGTGGCTAAGAGATTTGCAGAATCACAGAATGCTTGAGGTTGGCAGGCACCTCTGGTGATTGTCTGCTCCAACCCCCAGCTCAAAGCAAGGTCACCCAGAGCTGGTTGCCCAGGACCATTTCCAGATGGCTTTTGAGTATCTCCAAGGATGGAGGCTCCCCAACCTTTCTAGGCAACCTACTGCAGTGTTCAACCACCATCACAGTACAAAAAAAAATGTTCTTATGTTCAGACAGATTTTAACATGTTTAAGTTTTTGCTTATGTTTCAATTAATTTGTGCCCAAATTGGTGGTTCTGCTTATAGTGTGGGATTCATTTCACCTAGAAACTAATTCAGCCGACTTAAAGTAAGGCTCCAAGCTAAATAAAAATGGGCCAGGTACAGACTGAGTTGCATCTATACAGTGTGGGACCAGCCCCCTCTGTAGCTGGTGTGTCTGAGGGCGAGTTGGAAGAGTCCCAAGCAGAGCTAGGGGGTGAGGTGAGGAGTAAGCAGTGTGGGTGGTCAAGGACCAGTGCTTGGTCTTGCTCTCTAGCACTCTCGTCTGCCACGTAGCTGCACCCTGTAAGGAACAGCATTAATTTCCCCCTAGAGATGCCTGAGACATTAGTTATACCCATAGTACTTAACATCCTCATCATGCAGAGGACTTTGTGCCATTAATGTAGCATTCCCTTGGCTCATGAATGTATAGTTTCTAATGAGGACACAGAAAGGAGAGATTTAAAACACGTGCTGTCCATATATTATGGGGTAAATACCGAGAATGTAATTTCTGTCTGCTTATAAAAAAACCAGCATAGTAGTAACACCTAAAAATGGCTTTATGTTCCCTACTATACAAAGTTGTTGGAGATGAGTAAGCTACAATAGGAGATCCACAAGATTTCAAATCCAGAAGAAACATTGATTGTTAGCTGGTCTAACCTACTGTATATCAGATAATTTCTGCATCAAATTGCTAATTTTAAGGTGTAGAATAAATGTTTTAAACTCTTACAGAACATTTAAATAAGTTTAATTTATTAAATATATTTTCATTTATTAAATAAATAACTTAGTTTATGAATAACATGGCTAAAAATATGTACCATCCTTTCAGGTAAAAATTTGGCCAGAAGCTCCTGTTGCATTCTGCATTATTGTTTTCTTCTTGGTAGGTACTTTCAGACAGAAGTCAGGTCTTGTAATTGTTTCATGGATGGTTTTAGAGGGTCAATAACTTCTTTTTGTGGACTGGGAAACATTTATTTCTTTTCTCAGCTGTCACTAATTTGTACACATCCTTCTTGTATTACAGGTATCATAGTTCTACTTATGATGTCTCCACTGTCAGCCTTAAAAGTGGTACCATCACTATCCTCCAGCCCGATGTTCCAGTATTGGTATGTATGCACTCAAAAAAATAATTTTCTCTTTTACAGTACTGCATTGTGACTGATCCAGGGTCTTGTAGGTAATCTGTGTCGAGAACAGAAAACCAACTCCATTTCTTAAATATCAGTTCAGCAATTTACTCACTACAGAATCACCAGAAAATAAATTCCAACGTAATCCAAAGTCTGGGGAAGTTTTCTAGTGACTGTCAGCGGCATCATGTCTATGTAGTTGATTTCAGACCAAGCATTTTGTTTCCACTACAGGAACTGCCTCAAGGCTCAGTGACTGTTTGTCAGCTTTTCCTTTGGTTGTGTATGCTAGCTCAACTAATGTATTAGTAGTCTTCCTCTTTTGTATTATAACACTAACATGAAGTTTTGGGAACTTCTTAGGAAAAGTTTAGAGTGCTCTCTTACAGGGAGATGGGAGAAGAGATGAGAAGTTTTGCAGACCCTCCGATAAAGAATATGTAAATACCATTGTCTTTAATAGGAACCTCATTTATCAGTCTTCAATATTGGAAAGGTATTTATTTTACCTTCATTTTTACTTTACCGCAGAAATCGTTAGTGACAAGAAAGTTTAGAAATAAAGTAGTGGAACATTATTTTGTTCCACAATGGTGCTAGCTTGTTGTTTTCATTTTCTCATAAAAACTTTTCCTTAATTCTGCTTTCCCAAAGGAAGGATAGTGGGTAGAGAGCCATTTATCTAGCTCCAGCACTTGTGTCTTCATCCTAGGTGCCTGGTGATTCCCCCAATTTCTCTCTCTATGCAAATAAATAAATAAATAAATAAATAAATAAATTTTTATAACAAATAAATTCCCTTCCTAGTTGTAGGAGAAAGGTTAGCTGCTTTTGAAGGCCTCCAGAGGGAGATCCACTCCAACTAAAACAAATTTTTAAATTCATTAATGTCAATAACTAAGTGCTTAGTTTTGGTGAACTGGAGCTCTTTTTGGACATCTTCAAAAGCACCTTCTTCCCTCTATAGCTGATTCATTTACTTGAGGAGGACTCATCCAAAAGATAGATACTTTACCATTGGACACAACCAAATCTCCAAATCCCAAATAAAACGAAGACAGAATTCTTTTCATAGGGGAAAGCTCCTTTATTTTTATATCTGAATGTGGTATGACAAATCATATTTATCACATACTTTTGACCATCTGTGCTAAAATCTCCTTGGCATTTCAAACATGTCTTATAATTGTTTCTGTTTATGCAAAATTTCATTCTTCTCAGGCAGTAAGACCAGATCAGGCACCAAGGCGTCCGTTAATGCTGAAGGGTATAAGATCAAGTCTTTCTTATGTGCATCAGCGATAAAACTCTGAGAACAGCATACAGTAGTCCGAAAGAATAGAAGAAAATGTTTGATGGTATCATTTTTAATAATAGCCAGACATCAAGGTTTTCCAATGATACATTACCTGAGGGTAACCATCCCTGGACAGTGCTAAAATATTCCTTCATTCTGTACTGCATGTACCACCTCTGTACAGAATGCTTGTGTTATCTGTGACATTAGAGAAGTGTTTTGGGAACATTAAGATTTTTAGTGGACATTTTATCTCTTTTTTTAAAGAATAAAAACTAACTGTCGCTTAAACATCTCCTCCCTTTCCCTGCTAAGTTTTGAGCCTGTTGACCCACCTCAAGCCAAATTGGAAGACAGGTGGGAGTTTCAAAGGCAGTTATGTTACCACTCTTGTAATGAATACTGATGTCTGGGTGGAAAGGAGGTCCAGGTTAATGGCCCAGCTAAGAGAAAGCTGAAGGATCTGGCTGGTGCCTCAGCACACGCCTAGGCTAGGCTAACAGCAGCATTGCTGCCTCTTGTTTCATTGGAGTGCACGAGGGCTGTGGAGAAGTGTTGAGGTTATCATGATGGGGGAGAGGCTGGGGGGAAGACTATCCACCTATAATGGACCTGGGCTTCATTTGATTTCCTGCTTATAGAATGACTGTGGTTTTTAAGCTCTTTACTTATAAAATACGTGTGATTCTGAGTATAGGAGCAGAAGGCTCAATTTGGTCCTTATTCCTTGATAGGAAAGTATTTTGACATAATACCTATCCAAGGGACAGCTCTCTGCTATACTCTGCCTGCTCACTCATATTCTTCCTTTCCTGTGTTTAACTGGTTTATCTATGGATTATTGCTAAGCATGCTTCTTGCTGTACATCTTTTTGTGTCCTTTTCAGGCAATGCTGCTTGTTATTTCTCTGGGTAGATGGTCACATAGCGCTCTTTTTCGTTCTACTTTTGCCATTTAAAAAAAATTATTTTATTGTGCTTAAGCCATAATTCCAAAAAGAAAGGTTACTGAAGTGCTTAGGACTGGCAATGGGGATGAGTAGTTTTCTTATCAGTACAGGAGAAGTACAGCAGCTGAATCAATCTAATCTCAGGAACTAGGGTGTGATTCTGGGAGCTTTCTTTACAAAAACAGCAAGGAGCTGGGTATGCTACAGGTGTCTCAAATCTTAAACTGTGCTGATAGCAGCACTTTTCAGCACTTTTAGAGCCCTTTAAGAGTGGCTCAGAATAAAGGAGTGCTCTCTGCTCGTGATTAAAATTGGTCCCAAGAGAGAGAATAAAATTTCTAACCAGTACCTATTCTGTGTGACAAAGGGAAAAGAAGAGGCTTCATAATCCATAATGAAGGACTACTTACCTATTTGATGTAAGGACAACAATTTCACATCCATTACTTCCCCTGACAATAGGACCAGGGGGTACTCTATGAGGACAGGAAAGCCGCTCTCACCCCAGTAACGTATAACTGGCTGTGTAAGTCCCACTGCATTCGCACAGTGCACTCTTCTTACACATGCAGTAAAGTCTTTATGAATCTTTCATTCCCCAGTAGTCGTTCTGATAAACCCTAATCCTGCGCTGTGACCATCAGAGTAGCAGAAATCAACAGCAGAGACACCAAGCCTCTATGACCCAGTCGTTAAAAATTTACAGTCTTTGCCACATGATACAACACATAACTAAAGAGTAATGCACCGCATAAGGAACAAGTGCAATTAAAGGAAGGAGATTCTTACCGATGGAAGATGAATTTAGCTAACTTAGCTAATTCTAAGCTAACTTAACTCTGAAGTTCTTATAGATTTCTGGTGTCACCTGCAAGGAGAGATTTCTATGTGTTCAGTGCAGAAGGAGCCATTTTAGGCTGGAACTTTCTATTATTTTAGCACTAAGATAATCTTTACATCACTAAGACAGGTGCGTATACCTGTTATTTATTGGTGAGTTGGATTAAGTAATTTCTGGAAAACACTAGCTCATCTCTTGCATCCTTCCCATTGTTATATTTCCTGCTAGGAGTGTTTACCCTAGACTATGCTGGTGAGGCTTCCATGTTTTATGGTGCAGGTGGTTATATTCTCTTAAGTTTTATGCCCTTAAAAGTAGCTGGTATTTAAAAATCTTCTTCACATAATGTATCTAAAACTTAGAAGTTGAAGGTCTAAAAAAGTTTGATTTATCATTCTTGAAAATAAGACCTGGTTATGATATGTAAGCTAGTTTGTGCTTTTCATATCTATTAATTCCAGATCTTTACAGACACAGATAGAAATCAAGATATCTGTTACATTCAAGTTACATTTTTAAAGCTTTTTTTTTTAATATTCAGCATACCTAAATGCTTCTTTTTGGAATGCAAGCTGAAATGTTAAGATACTGTCCCAAGCCCTATGTATGATCTGATAGAGAATAAGGCTTATTCTGGGCTCTGTTATAAAACCCACTTGTGCTACATATATAGTAAGGAGAAGAAGACTCTTCATCCTTGTATTCTGCTTGAGAGGTATTATTGCCTTCCCTTGAAATAACTTGTCCATTAGCACTTTGTCTGTAGCTCCTTGGTAAGCCTGTAATGGGGTAATTTCAAATTCATTCTATTAAAACCCTTATGCCTCATGAAAACCCAATGTTACATTGTGTAACCCTGTTTATGTCACTGCATGCAAGAAGTCTGCTCAGGATCTAACTTCAGCTTGCAACCTTTACATTTTATCACTTGTATTATGTTTGATGAGTGTTTATTTGACTTGAAATGACAACTTCCACATCTGCTTCTGCTATGGACATTTGGCCTGTATACTGGTACATGACAACTATAATCTTGTGAGATTACTACTTTATTCTTATGCTGTATTTTTTATGAACTATAAAAAACCCCCCTTGTTTAAATAAAATAGAGAAGTTTACATTTAGTGTCTTAGAATTATCTTATTTTTACATTGTTTATCTTTTTTTTTTTTAATGTTCTTTGTGCTCGTAACACTCAAACTAGCATAATTACCTGGATTTATATTTTGGGATTTTAATATTAAGAAGTGCCTTTTGTTTCCTGGGGAAGGTTCAGGTGTGTTCAAAAAGGCTTACTTTTACTGTAGCATGTCTCCCCAGTATTCTCCCTTCCATGTGATTCAGTGAGATTATTATGAGTTTAAACAAGACATCCATGAACAGCAAACAGCCTGGTATCCTCCTAGATCCGCTGATTTCCAGTGTTCAGACCTTGTTGGCAAACCCCAAATTGACTGTGGACAAGTACATGGACTACATAGACTTGCTTGCTGACATATTCACCCCTTAATGCCATCTGGCCTGTCAATAGCATCTGAGCATCTGAAATGTACTTACTCTCAGGATCTCATGTGCTCCGGGTTGTGTTGTCAATGACTGAAGCTACCCTGAAGCTGACCTCTGTATACCTATCAAGCAAAACATATGCTAGACATAAATTTTCCCAAAACTCAGTCTTTGAATGTAAATTGCATCTTATTTCCAAGGTTTGTGGCATAAAGAGAAAAGAACTGAGGGAAAAAAATGGTATGTGATGTGTCGCAAGAATTTTTATGTTCAGTGCAAGGTAACTGGGGATAATGAGGAATATCTGCTGGGAAAGAAATACAGTAGACTGCTCAGGAAACCTTTGGATTGCATCAGGGAAAATGTTTCTGATTCAAGAAGAAAAGAAAGCAAACAAAGGCGAGATTCTTTTATATTCGTTGACAATTGTGAGGAATGGATGAGAATTTGAGACTGGAAGGTCCATTTAAGAGTGGCCGTTATAAAAAAGATTCATGATCATTCAGGACAAGAAGGAGGAATAGCAGGTGAGTGATAGAAGGTAGACTTCAATAAATTCACAGAATAGGTAAGCAAGATCTCATGTAAAGGAAAATGCTCTTAAAGGTTTAACGCCTTAAAAAATAATACACACAATAACATATTATCCAGGTATGTATTATCGCACTGTGAAGAAAAGAGAGAAAATGCAGTAAAAGAACTGCTTGATTGAAGCATGAACTGTGCATGAACCTTAAGCACAAGAAAGAATCAAGCTGGAAGCAGAAACTAGGTCAGGGTACTGAGGATGAGTGATAAATATAACATGAACATGTAGAAACAAAATTCTAAAAAGCCAAAGCTCAAAACAAGAGCATCTGCCAAGAGATATCAATCAGTTTAGAAATGCAATTGTAACAGAGGGAAGGTGAAGGAAAGGGTGAACTGGTCAGCTGTTCAGCGGAGAGGAAAAGCTATTGCTGGATGATACTCAGAACGTCAAATTTTGTAATAACTTTTTTGCCTCAATCCTTACAAGAATGATCAATTGCAATTGAGGGGTATTATAGTTCATACCAGTGATAAAAGTAAAGACCTCAACTTTGAATGGGACAGGAACAATTTAGAGATTAGAGTTTTTCAAATCAGCAAGGAATTATGAGTTTCCGAATGAAGAAATTAAAGAACTTCCTGATGAAATATTAGATACTACTGCTGTACTTGACAGCATGTGATGGGCAGGTAATGTCTTGAAAGGCTGATGAAGAGAAAGCCAGTGTCAGTGTTTAAATAAGGAGAAAGGAAGATTGGAGTATCATTCAGCCACTGGCTTAATTTCTGCTCTCAGGAAATGTTTGAACAACTGACAAAACACACTATTTGTTAGCACTGGAAGCCAACAAGGATGTGAGTAGCAGCCAATACAAAATTATCGAATCCATGTGATTTCCTCCTACAGTAGGACAACAGGATTTGAGAAAATAAATGCAATTTATCTTGACTTTATTAGGGCTTGCTGTATTGTCTTATATAACAAATAAGATCTGTATCTGGGGGTTTGGCTAGATCACCTTCAAAGGTCCCGTCCAACTGGAACCGTGCTATGCTATGATTCTATAAAGCACTGACATAGTGTGGATAGAGAAGTGTAGGTTTCACAAGCCATGAAATGATGATCAAAGATTTGCAACAAAGAGGAAAGCATCTGTCTAGTATGGTTCCACAGAGATGTTTCTTCAGTCTGTGTTCAGGTTTTTTCTTAAATGATCTGAAGAATATGCCAATTCAATTTTCAGGTGACGTGGAGCTGGGTGGCATAAGAAGAACACAGAATTCAAAATTACCTTGAAAAATTGACTAAGTAGTTTGAAAACAGTAACATGAAATTGAATAGGAACAAGTGTAACATATTATTCTTGAGCAGGAGTAATCAACTAGATGCCTATGGGAAAGGAAAACCTAGTTAAGTAGCAATACTTCAGAGAAGGAGCTGGGGGCTGCATTGGATCACAAAACACAAATGGAAAAAGGCAAAAGTCATTTTTATATATTTAGGGAATGTAGTATGTAAGACATAAAATACTATTCTCCCTCTGCTTGTTATCATCAGGGTTACAGAACAGTATCCAAGTTTGGGGCATTGCATTTAAATAAAGGCAGTTGACAAGTTCAGATAAAAGGATTAAGGGTGATCACAAATACACAAA
The DNA here is from genome assembly GCA_013397275.1 of Burhinus bistriatus. Lineage (NCBI taxonomy): Eukaryota > Metazoa > Chordata > Aves > Charadriiformes > Burhinidae > Burhinus > Burhinus bistriatus. Next base: position 120,125 of record VYXH01012556.1, on the reverse strand, counting down.
ATGTGACCTGCATTAAACACTGAAGAATTTATTTAATGTTGAAAAGAGGAGGGCTATGAAGATAAGAGATGGTAATTTGTCCCTTATTTCCATCATGAATAGGAAAAAGAATAACAAAATTATAGGAAGGAAGATTCCAATCAGTAACTGAGAAAACTTGCTTGGGTATAAGGGTAGGAAAGAGTTGGCAGAATACCGGTGAGGTTGTATCCCTAAAACTGAAGGCACTGCAGAATAGTTTAGACCAATGTGTGTAAAGAAAACTTAGATATGCTTGATCTAAGAGTAAGGTCAGGCATGACCTAATGACTACCTGTAGCCCCTTCTGGCTCTGTGATATTTAAAGTTAGAAGTCAGTTCACATAGGTGCGATGCTTATGTTACGAGATCCCAGACATCAGCCTGTCTTTAGGGATTATAATGTGAAAATATTTGAAACAAAAGGGGGAGATGATTAAGTCCCAAACATATTATTGGAGACTTAACAAAACATAAAGCTAGAAGACAAAGCATAAAGCAAGGGGTAATGGCTTCAAACTGGAAGAGGGTAGATTTAGATTAGATCTCGGGAAGAAATTTTTCACTCTGAGGGTAGTGAGACACTGGAACACGTTGCCCAGGGAAGCTGTGGAGGCCCCATCCTTGGAAGTGTTCAAGGCCAGGTTGGATGGGGCTTTGAGCAATCTGGTCTAGTGGGAGGTGTCCTTGCCCATGGCAGGGGGGTTGGAACTAGATGATCTCTAAGGTCCCTTCCAACCTAAACCATTCTATGATTCTATGATTCTAAGATATGCACTATTTTGTCTAGAACAAATCCAATGTAAAAGATACATGAGTTCTTTTGGCACATGTGTGTATGAAAATGACAGAGTATGAAAATACATGAAAATCTGTGATATTTAGTAATTTACTTTCTTGTTTAGGAAAAGAATTGCTTTATGGTTATAAATAGAAAGGCTACAAACTTGCATTAGACAGCTGTTTACTAAAAAATGTTTGTATATACTTCCTGAAATAAAGAGTGCACTATATTTGCAGTACAACATTGTATTCAATTGATACAATTTGAATAAAGGTTTAAAATGAAGACTGCATAAATGCATTAGGTAATGTTCTCTTCAAAATATTGTAACCTACAGCAATTCAGTCTTTTCTAAAGGCAAAGACTTTGTTCTGTGAAACAAATTTATAAATAATTTTCAGTTTAGGTGATTTAGCAGTATTCAAATAAGAGAGCCTTCACAGAGAATAAAAATATCCCAGCCTTCACAAAACCGACTAACAGATTTCTAGGGGACCCTTGGGTTGTGAATATCTCTACTATAATATCAGAAGGGCTCATGAGAGAAAAAAAGAAGCAAAACCCCAATATAGGTGAGAATGCAGCTCTAGATGAATTTGAAAATTTCACCAACTTTTAATATAAATGTGAATTGATAAGATTAAGTAAGGAAGAAAAGCAAAGAAATAGAAAGTTCAGGTTTTATCACAACTGTCATAATTTGTGAAGAACCTCTTAAAATGCTCTATTGCTAACATAAATTATTTATATGGTGATGATGAGAAAGCTGAGGCTTATGCCTGCATGTATGTCTTGATTTTAAATATAATTATCTGTTCAGGTTGTACTTGGCTTGGAATAGAACTACAGGCCCCGTGAGGTGGATACACCTTCATGACTGAAGTAATTTTTATAATATTTTGAAGTCAGTGCATGTTCCATCCTTTCCAAACCATTCATCTGGGGAAGAGTTTTGAGTATTAGAGAAGGCAGCTTAATTTTCCGTTGACTAGCTATAGCCCAGTGATGCCTGAAATGCAGGCAAACAAATTACACAAAAATTAAAAGCAAAGATACTGTACTGGTTAAAAGTGTTTGTGTTTTGTAAAACCTGGCTTTTTATAGAATTTTCTTTTGCATGCTTTAGAACAATCAGTGGAATTTTGATGAATTTATATTAAAATGCATTAGTTTGGCTTGTGAGGTTCCTGGTGTGTTTAAAACTTCATACTGAAGGGTTAAAGAATGAGTCAACATCAAGAATAACAAATAATGCAGACTTTGGACCCCTAGTCCTGATTCTCTTCTCACACCTTCTTTAGGATATTATATTCCATTTGACTGCAATGGAATTATTCTTTATGCGGACTGAAGTTAAAAAAGATAAAACAGTGGTAGACATATACGTGAACAGAGAAATAAAAAAGAGGGACATGGAGAATTCATCCATCTAGTGCAGGGCTACCTCCATCCTGACAAACCTAATTGTTCCAGACAGTGATTCTGAGTCCACAGGCCAAGTGGAATGCAGTTAGGACTACCCTGCACTTCGGTAACCTGACCACATCCACGCTGTAAAATGCTCAGTCCTGCGGCCTGTCAGATGCCCCTGCAGACTTCATTATTATTTTGAGTGTGTTGTTTCTGGTTCAGAGCGCCTGCAGTAGTCTTAGGAGAGTATTGCAGCCTGCCAGGCTGTAGTGATTAAAAGGAACTACGTTTGCCTCTGAGAGGCTCATGATGGCTGATGTGATGTCTCTACCAAGCCTCTCCCAAATCCATTCTGCTTCCCAAGACCACCTCCAATGCTGGCTGAAGCAGGCAGCTATGCCTGGAGGAGCATGCAGGACCAAGAACCCACATCCTTTTGCAGGAACATAAAAGGGAAAGCAGGAACAGACCTAATGCTCTGCAGGAATTTCTGTGTATTTCGGGATTTTCCATGAAGAGATGCGGCAAGGAAGTCAGCCTTTTCTTTAGACTTGAGGAGTAACTTGGAAAATAGCCTTCATGGGTGGGGTTTTGCTTAGTGTAGGGCCAAAAGCTACAGGATGATTTGCATTCAGTGGACTGAAAAAGCTCTTGTGCATGTTGTCTGTCCTTCATTCGGTCCTTATCTCTGGACCTGCCAGGACTGCCCAATTTCATGGTGAATATTTCAGTTGCCTTGGTAGGGAAATCATTAAAATTCTTGTCTGGTTTCCAGTTTAGGTGCCAATGCCCGGCATGGAGACCAAGAGGGTACTGTTTTCTGTAGGAGAGCTATGGGATCCCATTTTCTGTCCACAGCTTGTCTGTGCTTTGTGTGGGAATCTTGTAAGCACTTTGCCTCTCACTGGGATAAAACATGTGACCTTGGTGACATGCACCTTGTCTCCCAGCTCATTGCATACAAAAAAGGCCAAAGCGTCGCAACTGAAGGCTACGGAGGAGGACCAGGCCGCTTTGCACTTCCCCTTCCCCACCATGCCAGTGTAGAGGATGCTACAGAGCAGATGGGGAGAAAGCATCCGTGGAGGTTCCCACTTTAGAGGGGACACTTGGATCCAGGCTACTTGCGGTGAGACCACAGTTCCTGACAGTGTGCCCTTTCTCAAAGTTTTGGGGCAGCTGGGTGAGTCTGTGGGGGAAGCACTGGTTTACCTTGCATCACCTGCCAGACCCAGGTGCAGTGAGTAAAGCTAACAGACCTCTGCATCCCATGGGTTTCCCCATCCCATGCTACTACAAGTTAGCAGATGCCGGCACCATGGGTTAATTGGAGGTGTGCAGTACAGAAAAGCAGCTCAGAGTACAGTTATGGAAAGAGAGTTTCCCAGCCTACACCGAGTGACCAGGAGCATCCACGGTGGTGTGTCGCATGGCTGGGGCACTCACCAGGGTACCCTAAAAATTGGGGCACTGCAGGTAGGACTGTCTGGATAAGAGGGTTTTCAAGAGAGGCTTTTTACTTAGAAATCCACCACAGTGACAGGAAATGTCCTCTAGGTTACACTTTATGCTTTTGGAAATATGTTTATTTAAATACATGTTATCCCTCATAGCTTTTCAATCTTCAGCCTTCATTTATCTTGAAGTTTAGTTTCCTCCATATGTTTATCATCCGCTAAAGAACCAGAGCTGATGAGCTGCTCGGAAATGTTTTGTCATGCTGTATATGAGATTTTTGCTTTGCAGCTAAATGTTTTTACATTTAACTTGCACCCTTTCTTAGAAGAGATGAGTATTCACTGTTAGTACTTTTATTTTATACTTACATAATAGCTATTCATTTGTTCAATGAGTGAATTTTTCCATTAAGGATTTCCAAGACTCACATCACAGTAGTTTGGAGTTGCAATTGCAATTTGATGCAACCTTGGCTTGCCCATAATTAGTACAGGATGGTGCACAATGCCACTGTTTTCCCTATGATGGAAGCTCTGGCTTAGATGGTGCAGAGCACTTTCATTTGATCTAAACAAAATTGACTCAATTTAGCAAGCCTATCTCACTAAAGACCATCTTGGGACTTAATAACATGCATGCAATATGAAGAAATGTTTGGTAAGTGCAAGGGTAAACAGGGATCTTATTACAGAGAGCTATTAGATAAATTTGCAAATCGATTTGTTTGTTTATCTGCATTTATAAAAATTTCTTATGCAATTCTATAGTTGAATGATCTATAGATATAGTTCATAATTATATCCATTTGACTTTCAGATCACATTTTGGATTTGTCCTGCCCAAACCACGACAGGATTCTACTATGTAACAATTTTATCAATGAAATCTAGCAAAGTGAAAGCAGGAAAAAATTCAAATTTTGTTGTATTAAGCATAATTCAGGATATGTTTAGCACTCAGTCAATTCCTTTTTCCTGTTGCACAGTCAGCAGACAACGTCTGTCAATTTATATCAAAATCCTTTGGAAATGCATGGGAGTAAGAGAAGAAAAGTAGAAAACTTACCTTTGTGATTCAGGACTATCATAATATATACGTAGCAGTTTTAGGGTCTNACCAGTGCCGAGTACAGGGGGATGATCACCTCCCGAGTCCTGCTCACCACACTATTCCTCATACAAGCCGGGATGCCGTTGGCCTTCTTGGCCACCTGTGCACACTGCCGGCTCATATTCAGCCAGCTGTCCACCAACACGCCCAGGTCCTTCTCCACCGGGCAGCTTTTGAGCCACTCCACCTCAAGCCTGTAGCGCTGCATGGGGTTGTTGTGACCCAAGTGCAGGACCCGGCACTTGGCCTTGTTGAACCTCATACCATTGGCCTCGGACCATTGGTCCAGCCTGTCCAGATCCCTCTGTAGAGCCTTCCTACCCTCAAGCAGATCGACACACCTGCCTAGCTTAGTGTCATCTGTGAACTTACTGAAGGTGCACTTGATCCCCTCATCCAGGTCATTGATAAAGATGTTAAAGAGAACTGGCATTATATTTTTATTTTAGAACCAAGGACAGTTTGTGCTCCATTAGAAATGCTATTTTATTAAAGGTATGGCTGTTTGGAAAATAGCAACTGAGAGCACCTTCCAGAAGCCTTGAGTCCCCTTTCCATCCTGGAGGAAACCAGGTTTATTTACATTTTTCTAACCACAATGTCGTATCTATGATTTTGACCAGGTCAGTTGTACTGCAAGGGTAAGCAGAGTTTCATTTAGACTAAGTATTTGGCCATTTATGTCTGAAATCCTACAGAATTTATACCACATGAATGGCAGGAGCCCACACTCACTTTTAAATAGGTCTAGGGATGCTGGGATATAGAAGAGATGACCTAGGTAACGGCACCAGAACTACCAAATCAGGGTACAGATATAGCAAAACTGGGACCAATAGGGGAAAAGTAATTACTGGGAAGTTGTTTATTTTGGAGGGAACAAGGGAGAAGAAAATGAGAGGAAGGGAAGAAAAAAACATAAGAATATGGAAAGAGTGGGGATAAAGGGGGGTTGTCTGGCCCCTCCTTGCATCTAATCACCATCTGATCACCATCTGATGGCCTAACTATTTTTCTGTGCAAGGGTGCTCTCTGTGCTGTGTGTGGGACACCGGTGAGCTTCAGGTCAAACTAGCTAGTGAGCAGGACAAGAGATCTGGGTCTAGATACTGGAGGGGCTGTAAATCTAGGGGCTGGTAAGTGGAGAGACTGGGGATCGGGGACCAGGTGCCAGCTACCAGAGAGAAACATATGTGTGTGTGTGTGCTCGTGTGCGTGCCTTTTGGGAATACACATTTACCCCCATGTCCAGACAACTGGAAAGAAAACATCTGAGTCCCAAAACTGTTGACTTTGTGTCCCCTTGGCTGACATTACATACACAACAGTTGTGCCGATTCTCACAGCTTTTCCCTTCTCTGTTCCTTAATTTCTCATGACCCAACTTACTACCATAATTCAAAGTAAATTCTGCAGCTTCATGTAGGATTTTAGTCTCCATGCTATGCAAGGAGTGTCTGCAGTCTAAAATCTATTACAGCTGTGTCTGTGTTCCTGCTAGGAAGGCAGGCCAGGGAACATGTTAAAGCATGTGATATACATTGTCCCATGTATTTGTATCTGTGCCTCCATCTGTAGGGAACGTGGAAAGTTTTAGAGATAGTGTCAAACTACTTTAATTTAAAAATATTTTATGAAATATATTAAATAATGTACAGACATATTCAATACTGTAGAAGTTCCTTACCCTAAAAAATTCCTGAAAGAGTATACTACTTTGATTCCTTTTATTTTTTAAAAAGATTTGGTTGTGTTTTGTGTATTAAATGTGCTGTATAAATATTTTAAATTCTGAAGCACAGAACTCGTTATTAGATAATTTTCCTTATTAGTTAATTTTGTTTTCTGCAGAATCCACTTAAAGTGCGTAGCTTTATATTGCTGAGATCTTTCTTGCAGAGATGCTATTAGCTGTTATTTCAGATGTTACTATTATTATTTTAAATCTGTTATTTATTTAAAAAAAAAAAAAGGAGTGAAAACTTTCTATGGAAAACTACCAATCTATTTTCACAACTGAAAGCGATGACCAAATCATCTGAGTAAGAGGCACAGGAAGGCACAGGATTAATCTTAGCTGCTTTAAAAGTAAAATAACCTGTTGAAAGTCAGTATTTGATGAAAAAACACATAAGTCTAGAAAGTTTTTTTAGAACAAGATGAAAAATTGATGGTGATTAGTGTGGTGTCTTTCTTAAATGGTAATGTAAAAGCATTTTCAGCATTATATTTAGGAATGTACTACTTTTATAAATCCAGTTGTAACTCATAGAAGTTACGAAAATAGGTCTTCAAATGTTTTTTAGTACTTCAGAAGCTCCTGCAGCTTGCATAAGATCCAGCAGGGATTGTCATTCTGCTCAGCTGCTGCTGAGATAGTCCCTTGCCCTCACTGAAAGGGCTCCCTTCTACACGTTGGCTAGCAGACCTGGATGACCAAAGTGGGCAAAGAAAAGTGACATTACAGCTGGTTCTCCTTCCAGTGCAACTGAGGCACTTTGAGGCAGGATGTTTCTACGCTTTCACCAGGCAACAACAGCAGTGAGACCCTTTGCTTCCAGCTGTGGCCTGTTGTCACGATATTATTGCACCCTCAGTAAGTTTGCAGATGGCACGAAATTAAGCAGGAGTGTTGGTCTGCTTGAGGGTAGGAAGGCTCTGCAGAGACATCCGGACAGACGGGATTGATGGGCTGAAGCCAACTGTATGAGGTTTAACAAGGCCAAGTGCCGGGTCCCGCACTTTGGTCACAACAACCCCAGGCAACGCTACAGGCTTGGGGAGGAGTGGCTGGAAAGCTGCCTGGCAGAAAAGGATC
>VYXH01012556.1:91239-112514 GCA_013397275.1 Burhinus bistriatus | reverse complement strand
CAGGGAGGTGGTTGACTCACCATCCCTAGATGTGTTTAAAAGTCATGTAGATATGGTGCTTAGAGACATGGTTTAGTGGCAGACCTGGTAAAGCAAGGTCAATGGTTGGACTAGATGATCTTAAAGGTCTTTTCCAACCTAAATGATTCTATGATTCTATGATATGTTGCAGTTTTGTAACAATCATTATCCTCTTACGCTGTTATCAGAGCTGGAGCTTTCTGCTGTGATGGTTCTTCAGTTTGTGACAGTGCTGGTTCTTTCCTTAAGCTGTCCACCCATTTGCTGTTGTGACAGTATCAATTGCCACATTTTATACTCTTGAACTTTCTAGTGTTTCACGTACCACTTACAAATTAACTGTTGATATTAGTTATAGGGGTTTTTATCTTCATATTTGCTTTTAAAATTATTCCTTGCTGTCCCTTCAGATTTTTCTATCTTAGGTCCCTAAATCACTCCAAACATTTAAGTCCCCTTTGAACATTTGCATTTGATTCTTACTTACATTTACTGCATCTTTTCTTAACATCTATTCTGAAAAAATGTTCTGCCTTTTCTGAGGTTTACCTGATATGTTAAACATTGTCTTCTCCTTTTAATATGTTTTATCTGAATATAGTGCTTATAAAAAGTGATGGACTAATGATGGGTTGTTTATTCCCTAGAAATGATGCAAACAGAAGCAGTAGTCCCTTCCCAGTGAAGTCTGTCCTGATCCAGAGTGCCCTGCCTTACAGGAGCAGGGAGGCTTGTCCTATCTGTTGCAAAGGTTGGTGAAAGTGACATACGTTGAATAGGAGCACAACTCATTTCACAAAGGCAACTCCCTATTGTTCAAGATATCTATGTGCTCTGGATCTCAGTGGCTGATGTGCCATGTAAAATACTCCATTGCCCATTTCCGGACACTTTCTTGCTTAGCAGGACTGTGAATCACCAGTGATCAAACAAGATCTGACCTGGCCTTCTTCTCCGTATCTAAAATCAACAGATTTTTCAGTCTCCATGGTCCACACCTTTGTCCTTCACTGCAGCATCAATTGACACCTGTTCCACAAGAAAGAGTTCAGCAGCTCTCCTGTGCAATCTCGTGGTGACATGACCAAGATCCCATATACGCTAAAGTGGACCATTTCCCCCTAGATGAGACTTCCCGTCAGCTGCTTCTCTGTGGATGTCAAGGGCCCCAACAGCACTGCTGGGCCATCTGAGAAACCAATTGCATGTCATGGATCCAGTGAAGTATCCATCAACTGAATGCTGGATGTAATGTTGTGACGGTGTGCTCCCCCCTTTCCAGGCGCCACCTGATCTTTATCTCCTGTAACCCTGCCCAAGCAATAACTACCCATGGTGGTCATAATGGGTGCTTGTAATCATGATGGCGGCATCCAGGGCTGAACATGGTTTCGGGGAGACAGATGACAACACAATAGCCAAGGGCTAACTTGAGCAATGCTGGTTCTGTGGTCACTATGCAAATATGACTATAGGTCAATCATCTTACCCCCATAAATAGTGCACAGCCCAAGAGCCCTTTGAGCTCTCCTGAACAGCAGCGGGCTGCACGCCAGGATCTCCCCTTGAGTCGGGATGCTGCTCAAGGTTATTACTCCTCAAGGCTGAGAGATTCCTTGCCATAGCAGATCCTCGGTAAGTGACTAATAGCATGCTAAACTTTGATATCTTAACTAAGTGATATAAAGGATTGATTGCGCATATATAATCCTTTAGAAATAAACCGTTGACCAAGTCTGGGACTAGGATTGGATCCAGCTGCACTTAGACTCCTCTCTGAGAAGGAGTTTAGAAAACAAGGGGGACCTTTCTGAAACCTTGACTCAACGGGAGGGTCTCCCTGACAGCTCTGTCTGACCCTATCCTCTATGCAGTAAATAACGGTGTGCCTTGCCCTCTTGAATCTTGTTAAACTGTGGCATCTACTATCAGCTTTATTAAATCATTGTTTTATATTAAGAAACATATTGCTGCTTCTCTCTTACGAGTGAAGTGCATCATTCTATCCGTGACAAACGTCAGCTGTGAAATACCAAAAAGCATAGTGCACCTTTGAAGTGACTTTCGGGGGAAACCCAGGATTCAGGTGGAAGTATGAGCAGTGCCACAAAGTTTGATAGCTGTCCAAATTCACATAAGTTTAACATAAAGAGCTCTGCAGAAGCTAACAGCCCATAAATATTAATCTATAACTAAACTAATTTAACCAGTCAACAGCACAGAATAATCAAACAGGGAGAGCAGATTACCCTTGGAAACTGGTAAACTGAAGAAACTCTGGAGAATCTTCTCTACCTAAATACTGCTGTATCATACACTTATATCCCTGGAGCCCTCATAGGAATCCATATTTCTTAGTCTCAAAACTTGTTACCAATGAACGATGGGCTGAAGGGGAAAAAAAAAAAGCCATGTGAAAATCTTGTAATAGCATGAATTTTGGAAATCTAAATGAGAAATTATATGCTTGTAATCAGTACTTTTTTCTGCTGCATTGTTGGACTAAACACAATCCTGTGAAAGTTTTGTTTGCTTCCTGGACTAATAAAATGAGGAACCTCTATAAACCTAGAACATCTACCAAAACCCACCAAACAGACATGCTTCTTCTTTTTCAGTAGGGCCAGAAGAGCTTTTGCATAGCCACTTCCTAATATTTTCCCCAAAGACATACTGCTTTCCAAAGCAGTACCACAGTTTTTAAAACTTACTTTACGTTTTTGAAATGAGAGGTCTCATTGTGTGCTTTGACGGTTGCAATTATTTAATGATGTTTACCAAAGCATGTTTGTAATAAGTATGTTTTGCATGTGAATGGTGCTATATAATAAATTATAATAACACACAAATTTGCAGATATTAGGCTTCCTATCTTCCTGACTAAAACTGTGACTAAATCGTTGTGCTTTATCGCCAAATCAGGTCTGGGATAACTTGACAGGCTCAGTGAAAAAGCTTTTGAGAATCTCAACTGTTTTGCCTCCAGTGAACACCAGACTATACATTATTCTGTGGAACATGACTGTCAAACATTTTTGTTGGGTTGATCGTGCGTGAAAGATGGAAATCTTTTGCATCAGCAGGAATGGTCTCTTCAAGATGTTCATGTCATAGTGCTTCCTTTTTCAGGCACGGATTTAGCCTCTCCTCCACAGGTGAGGCTCTTGAACAGGAAAAGAGAAATAAATGCCTTGTAATTTCCTGGCTTGGTGTGGTTTTAAGTACACCTTTTTACTCTGTTGAACAATAAACACAAAAGTGCCTTTACAGGCAGTAATTTCTCTTCCCTAACATTAATGAAGATTTTTACAGCTACTCTTCTCTGTATTTCTGATACAATGTGACAAATTCAGTATATTAAATCATTAAGCTTCTCTTTACAGTATTTAGCAAAACCACATAGAGAAGAGATGGCAATCATTTTCATTTTTAGTACAGAAGCTCAAAATTTTCTGGCAAGCTCTGTTACCCCTTGGATAATCCATGGAACAAAAGGTAGAAGAAAAAATCTAATTCCCACTACAATCTTAGCAGCTCCTAAATCCTTCAAGGATACTTGTTTTGGCTTTGATTACACTTGGAAAAAATGTAATCCAATTTTATATTGTTGTTATTTATAATTGCTTGCTCTTTGACTAAACATTATTTCCCATCCAGAAATCTCCATGTGATTTGAAAACACTGCCCACATCACTGCTATATATATGAATGTGTTGCTGCTGGCAGAGAAACAACTATGGAGTTTTTTGCAAAGTTTTTATCAATTATCATTTGCCTATGAAAGTATCTCATATATTTTTGTTATCCTAGTGTGGCCATTAGTGGGAGGGCAGGAAGAAGACTGAGGCATTATTTTTCTTTTTCTTCTGTATATTTTTAATGCAGGCTTATGCAGAATTCCTGGGGCACATTGCATTTGACACTGCAAAAAAATATTCTTGCAGAGCTGCACAAAGTCTCTTCTGTATTCAGATTGAATAAAGTCAGCATAATGAAAAAGCAGTGTTGAGCTCCTCCTGAGTCTCTGACAAAGGCATAAATACTGGCTTCTTATTCTCTGCTTCTCTACTATTCAAATAGAATAAAATATCAGTCATGCATTTTTTTAATATGTCTGAATGAGCTCTCTTGGCATTTCAGGCTTGGTGCACAGTGGGCTGGGTACTTGAGTTTTAATTTTCCTGTTCAGCTAAATAATGTAACTTTTCATGGTTCTTCTCCTCCTGGAGCCCTCTTAACAATCTTTGAAAGATTTTTTTTACTTTATGTACATCTTATGCTTCAATATTTATTATATAAATTCTCCACAAGCCACTGGCAACCACTGCCAGTGGGCCAATAGGCACATAAGCATCAGCTAGGCTGTGGGCAAGGGTGATTTTGAAGAAATAGTGTTAGATATTTCTGGTTTAAACAGCTCTAGGAGCCTAGGGAAGATATTATTTCATTCTCTGAGACCCAGGGGAACTGAACTCTCAGCTCTGACCCCAAAGGAGACCCCAAGGGCAAGCCTCGGTGAACAATGGGAAATACAACTGTATTACTTTGTGCTTGCTACAAGACGACAAATTCTGTTTTCAATGGTATTAGGGAAGATATTCTTGAAACATTTTTGCCTGTCTCCTACACATGACCACTGTTTCTGAAAAACTGCATCTCAGGAGTTACACCGTAGTAGGTACTAGTACGTCATCTATTGTTATGTTGCTTAGATGGAAATTATCTTTTTCCTCTACTCAAACAAGTTGCCAAGACTCCCTCACAAAAAGCTGCTTGTTTTCAACCCCAAACATTTTTCACCACTTGTTTAGTCCTTCAAGCAAGTGGCTCCACTACATCCATGACACAATTGTCCGAAAAAGGAAAACATGATGCAGGCTGAACAGGCCGCTTGCAGCTCATGAAGAAATTTGTGTGCTTGCTGACTGCCCGAGAAGCATCCTCACTTATACCTGCCACGCTGGAGCAGCGACAACGGGGTGACGCGATACTGCTGAGCATCCTGTGAAGCAAGGGCTCCCTGCGCACATGGAGGGAGCATCGCAGCAGCTGCGCATCTTTCTTTCCGCTTCGAGAACTGGATGTACATCGTAAGAGGTGGATGCACGTGGCAGCCAAAAACCTGCACAGAGCCAAGGCAGGTGTAATCTGGTTCAGGATCCGGAAGCAGCGGGATAAATTGAAGTATGGGTTAAACACCACCCTGGCATTCACCCAAGGACTGGGGCAGATTTAGTAGCCTGTGCTAAGTTTCATGTTGCCATGGCTACTGTGTCTTCACTGGTTGGTTAAAACACACGCAAGGGTTTCTGTCTGAGCGGCAGGACTGTCTTTGACTGCATTTAGATGTATTTCGTGTGCTGTCATCTGGACCAAGAAAACTCTTCACTGACTTGGTTTGTAAGCTTAGTCTCCCTCTACCCCAAAACCTGCTTTGCTCAAGTAGATTGTGCATTACTGAAACTACTTTTAAATGAAGCCTAAAAATGAAAAGGGAAAATAAGGAGCTAGATATTTCAGTGCTAATATTAAAATTGTTTTCATTATTTTAGGGGAATGTAGTACTCAAATCATTGTTCACTCTACACTTTTTACATGCACAGCTGAGGCTAAACTTGCCTGCTTCGTATTTTCATACCAAAAATTTAGCTCTGAATAACCATCATTTTTAGTCTGGTACTCCCAGGAGACACCCCAAGAGTGAATTGACCCCTAGCTGTTTGCCGCCTTCTATGAGAATGAAGTCTAACAAAACAAATGATATTGTCTTCGTAACGTAATTCAGTTGTTGTCTTCTTGCGTTTTGGCCTCAGCCAAGATTCCCCCTCCTGCTAAAGACTGAAAGATTTCAGTCAGATTGCTGTAAGACTATATACACAAAACAGTGCAAAATAACTATGAAGCAAACCTTAGCTCTTTTTGTGCAAAGCCATTTACACAGAGACACTGGAATCTGGAAAACTCCCAGAAGAGTGGCTGAAACAGATTTATACACTTTTATGGAAGATAACACGTTCTTCTTGGTGAGGAAGCTAGAACACTTTTACAAAGCCCAGCAGCCCTCTCTGAATGCTAACAGTATATCTCTGTGGAAAAACAGCATTCCTGTTTCGCCTCCTCTCTTCTGAGCTGTGTGCACACATCTTCTTGGATGTCTTCATGTTGTAAAAGACAGTGAAGCAGTTTCCACTTGCCCTTTCAGGTAAAGGCCAGGATTCCTGATGGCGGCTGTGCTCCAGCCTCACTTCTCACCCTGCACTCAGTACACGGACTAGCAGCATCAGCTGAGGATTTCCCCAGTGCAAGGGAATCATGAGTATCCAAAGAGTAGAAGAAGAATGTGTTCTGGTCCCTACTTGTCATAGCTATTATCAGTTCTGCAACATCAAATAGCAAAAGGAATGAGTCCTCCTTTCAGTTTTGATTTAGTCATTTCTTACAGTGACTTTCAAAATCAACTTTTTCAAAGACAAATTTTCCAACATTTCGAAGCCACAAAAGTGAAGTTAAATTATGTAGACTTCTTACAGTCACAACAAAGCCAAGACTGAAAAGCTGTGCTGGTATGGAAGTGTAGTGATTCTTATACACGTGGGGCTGAATGCAGAGCAGCTGATACTGTAGTGGATGTGACTCCATGGAGGCTGGTATGCCTTGGGCACCAAGAATGCTTGTAATATTCTGGGAGATTTGTCAGACAGCTTTACATAGTGTCAGCTTCACCTCATTTTCACTTTGTTTTGCTTTCACCTCCGTGGCAGTCTCCAGCCACATTGGCAGCACGAGTGAGTTAAAATCTGGATACATAAGAACAGGATCAGGAAATAAACCACCACAAGGTTCCTAATAAGTGGAAGATAAAGTGCTACGGCAGAAAATTTTCTCAGCATCTACACAGACAGATAATAGTTATCCACTTCATCTGACCTTTATTTTCTTCTTCAGCGCAATCACACACACTATTTATGTACCTGGTATTAGAATTTCGTGCTGTTATATCTGTACACAGAGCATGTGTGTATTTAGCCACGGATATATCACATACAGAAAACTATCACTACGTCAGAAAACTCCAAAGTACCTCCCAGTATGTCCAACCACACTGTTAAAACCTTTAATTCTTGGCCTGCCACACCACCTTACATCTCTTCTTGTCTTCCAGAAAAATTGAGCTCTTTCTTGTTCTGTGACTGTGGAGGAAAATGGGAAACTGAATATTGGTTATCTAATCTTTTGTTTTCCATCCCCTGAACTCGCTTTTATTTTTTACTTCTGACCACTGTTGTTGGTCAGGAAAAAGCTTTTGCATGACATCATCAAAAAATCAGAAAAGGACATTTTTTAATTTTTCTATTCCTGTTTTTTTTCCATTTGCCAAATAAACAGTTCTGCAGAGACAGGGATATATAGACATCAAAGCAACATGGAAAACACTTTAATCCAAGCATTCCCATTTGAGAAAGTAGCTAACAAGCAGAAAGGGCCAATGTTGTCCCCTTTTTGTTATGCAGCTGGAGCCAGATCCTATATTAGGTTCAAGAAACAAAGACTGAGGGTCCAAGCAGAAAGTAGAGATGGTACCTAGCTTTTTCTTTCTGTTGCATTTAGACATGCTGTGTCCCTGCGCTTGGGTGTCAATTGCTGCTTGAAGTTATAGCCATTCTCAAAGTTGCAGCTGGAAACCTTTGGAGTTGCCAGGTGTCCCTTCTCTTCTGACCACGCTCTCGTACAAAGACTTTAACTGCCATCAGAAGGTCAACCCCATCTGGCAGCGTGACACCGGGGCACCTGCACTGCTCTGCCTCCCTGCCATACCAAAGGGTGTGGGGATGCTCGGCTCCTGGATCAAACGTACATCCTGAAATTGAGAAAACCACAATTTTTAAGCCCTCCTCTGAGTTCCCAGGTGCATAACAGCAGGGGTATATCTCTGTAGATAAAGTTGAAAATCTTCAATAAGATTATGGTGCTGGAGTGATAAGGCCAATACGGGTACTTAAAATAGGAAATGTTTCACAGATCGCTAAGAAGCGGAGTGCTGGCCTTTGGGCCAGAGTTTCAAGCTCTCGTTTCATTCCACTTACCCAGGACTGAAATAGAAACAGTTAGAGGGAAAGAGGAAGAGGTAAAGTCCAAAATTCAGAGATTAGCAATATGTAGCTTGCAGCTCAGCTTTCAGGCAGCTGTTTCCTGAAGCATGGCCAAAGAAAATAGGCAAGAGAATGAAGTAAGAACTAATTTTTGTTGGTAAAAATTAGTCAGCTTGTGATTAATAATAACTTCTTTTTATATATGATCCTCATCTAGGATGTTATGACAGGAGATGCCCAAGAATGAAAATTTTGGTAGCTAGGACACAAGAAGCAAAGCCAACCATAACAAGAAAGAATATTTTAAAATATTCCTTCTGCAAGGATTAATAAATACCTTTTCAAGACTTGTTAAAAAAAGTTTGAAAAGTTCCATTTTCTGAAGGTTTTTTTCTCCCAAAGTTTTGTGATTAAGTTCACGCGCAGAATTACGAAGAAGCTTTCTGTTCTTGCTTTAAACGCATATCTCTCTGTAACCTGAACTGTGGTGTTATGACAGCCTGGGCTCACTGTGAAAACATATTCCATTTCCTTCATTGCCCTTGCATCATTTCCCATTTTTTATGGTGTTATTGTGCTTCATAACTAGTATCCTGTATTCTTCCCTTGCAGAACACAGAGGTAGCAAAGGATGCCATAGATTCTTTAGACAGGAGCCACCTGTGAAATTTATGTATTTACATTAATAGAAAACATAGGACTTGAGTGATGCATTTGCAGTTTTACGTACAGCATAAATCATTTACTTGTTCTCTGTTTGTGACAGTCTGCAGTTTAAGCAAATTATTTGCTGACACAAAATGTAACTGGAACTGTAGGTTCAGAAGCTTTGCTGTGCTCTTTTATCTGCTCCCCTTTCCTCCCAGAGCATATTGATCTTCCCTGAAGAAATACTTTGAAACTCAAAGCCTTTTTTTTTTTTTTCAATAAGCTGCATGCTGGCAAATAATCTGAGGACCATGTTCTAATTGAGCAAAAATGGCTTCTCTTTAAAAAGAAGAATTTTCGGAATCCTTCCCACAGCAGCTAGATTTTTTTTTTTCAGCTATATGCACAGAGTGATTTCCTAGTGCCTGCTTCAGACTCTTCCTTCCCGCAGCTTGGTCTCCTTCCTCACTAGTATCATGCTCTTTCCTACATGGGCAGTTTTTAGAAAGAGCTGTAAAAGGCACCTTTTAATTCAGGCCTTTCCAGTAAACCGAATGATTAGTTCCAAAGCCAGTGGCAGAATGGCCTGATTAGAGCTGTCCTGGCACAGTGGCACTCTGCCTTATGAGGAGTATCAATTATTTCACTACACATAATGTTATTTTGGCTCCTCCTGGAGCCAGTCTTGATGTGACAGAGAAACTCTAGCCTCCAGAGTGTGGGAAGGGACATCGCAGCATGACTGCCTTCTGCAGGTTCTTACATCCTGGAGAAAAGAAGTCCTTCAGGGCTGCTGCCAGAGAGAGATGCCTCCCTCCCCTCCTTGCTCAGTGTTGATCTTAAGAGGTAGGCAGGAGGAAATGAAGGTCCTGGGATGATGGGTAGGTCTTCTCTCTCCTTTCATCTGCAACTTTGGGCTTGGGAAAGACCAGAGGCAAGTTCTTCTGACTGTTATTGACAGTACAGTGGCTGGATTTAACCTCTAGGGGTGAGATTACAGAATTACAAAGCAGAATTTGCTCAAATCCAGAATGATTCACTGTCCAGAAATAAGTGGAGGCATGACTCAGACGTTTGCCTGCTCAGTGGGAATTTATATCCAATGGCCAGTATACTTGGATTCAGAGTCAGGATGTTTCTGGAACACGTAAGCCTCTAGGGCCAGCTGTCAAAGCCCATTCAACATGAACTTCATGAATCCCCATCCTCTCGCATCTTTCTACCCTGACTCCTGGTGTTGCACTACCTCCTTCCATCCCAGAAGGATCGAAGGAAAAGCCAGACAGCCCCAAAAGCCTCTGACACCCCTTAGCAACCAACACATGCGAGTGGTAGATAAAGCTGCAGTGCGTGGGGCAGTTACTGTGTTTCTTAGTCCTCATCTACTGAAATGAAAGTTCAAGGAATAAGTCTCTTTTCAGTACTTCCCCTTCTCCCTCCTTCCTCTTCTGCCTGATATTACAGCCTACTAATGTTTTCTGGCAAAATTAGAGAAGTGTCAGCATCAGAAGTGCATTCAGGCAGCTTCACTTCTGGTGCTGGAGAGGACAAACTTCTGGCTTGTAGGAAAATGAGGGTGCTGTCATGTCTGCACCCTTTTTACCTCTACTTCTCCTCTACCTCTGCCATCCATTGCAGTTCAATCTCCCTCTGGTTGCATCCAGCAGCAGTGATACTTTTCCACCTGTCTCTGTCTTGTAGCTTCCTGTACTATTCCTTGCTCATCAGCTTTTACGCTGTCACTTTGAAGTGGGCCCTGCTTTGAGTGGGATATGGACCAGGTGGCCCCCAGCAGTCTCTTGCAACCTAAATTATTCCCTGGTTCTGTGATAAAAGCCTCTGACGTCTCTGGACAGGCAAGTGGAGTCACTTCAGTCTGGGAAAAATTCTGAGGAAAATTACATGACTTCCTATGGACAATTATTTAGCTGATTGTACTGAACCCAGTATGAAATCTATTGTATCCTCTGATACCATAATGGAGGACACTTGGCAAATTAGATTTCCAGGTTTTAACGGGATGCTACTTTCAGGAGGCTGTGCCAGACCAGGAGGTTGTCTCATTGCACATTTGCTTGGACATCTGAACAGCTGGATCTATTTGAAAGGTAACCTAAACTATAGACTTTGTGCTGTAAACAGAGGTGCCAAACAGGTATACCTGTTCACTTACATGTCATAATTGCAATATAGTTGCCCAAATATAGGGTGTGGGCAACAGATTTGAAAAGATGACTTAAAATGTGTATTCCAAAAGAGAAAGGCATCAATGAATATCTCTCCCACGTTAAATACAAATCTTGAAGACATACATACGCTCAACTAACAGCTGCTTAGCTCCATCCCATAGGTCCAAACGAGATCTGCATGTTTGGCAATCAGAAAGGAAAGGAGCTCCCTGGGTGAAGGAGGTAGAGGAGGAACCTAACCTCCCAGGAAGGAGTTCAATGGATTATTTTCTTTTTCTTTGTTAATGTTTCTGTGCCTTCTATAAAAATAACAACTATCATACAAAAAGTAATTTTCTCAAGGAGTTTAGCATCCGGTCTCTCTAACACTGTTTATAGTACAGATCTGTTGAGCCTGGGTCCCATCATGATGACAAATAACGTCTCACCGCTCCCGTTGACTGCCCCTTTCTATCTGTATCCATTGTGTGTCTTGTCTTCTACTTAGATGAATTCAAATTATAAATGCTTTGTGACAGGTGCTGTCTTGTTTCATGTTTATGAGATACTTAGTGTGATTAGGTGAACATTTGCTGGATCACTGTTTTTTAACCTCATTTGGTGATAAAACAGTGCAGACCTGCACTTGTGCCATGGAGGTATGCATCTGGGAATAGTCTGAAACTTGTCTTTATCCAGTCAGGGAGCATTATGAATTTTAAGGGAACAGAAATCTCTGTGGTCGGTAGAAAAAGACCCATCTTCTGGGTCTCTCTTGGTGAAAATACAGTGACTGTGGCTGCTTTTGTAGTATTTAGATACCATGAGAACAAGCTGTTCTTGTGGCGTTTTTGGCTTGGCCATCTGGTATGAAAAACAAGGGATGAGATGGAAGAAAATGACATGGCAAGAGGACTCTGAATGTCTGTGTGTGTGTGTGTACATACATCAGGTAGGAAGAGGGAGAGAAAAAATAAAATATGAAAAATGGGAGGGAAGTGAGCAGAGGAAAAAAAACTGTAAAAGGAAGCAGTTTGCATCTGTGTCAAAGACAGAAAGCAAAGAACTTGCCAGAGAAGCATCCAGAAGGAAAAACAAAACAAAACAAAACAAAACAGGGAAAAAAATAGAAAATTAGACATTGTTGAGCTACTTCCATCAGTTTTGTCAGAAATTGAATGAAGCCCTTTACCAGCCACTTGTGTTGTCATCTGACTTTAGTGGCATATGTGTTACTGAACTACTACAAAGAGTCTTTGTGGTAAATTGTCTCTATGAAGTCCTCAGCAGTCTGAGCTGAGGGAGACGTGAATTTTTTTTTTCTGCTCACATATTTATCTAGGAGTTTCGATTATTTTTAGATTTTCATAAACAACGTAGCTACAATTTCCTTTATTATTATGACCAACTATTGAGGCTGTATGGGATAGCAACCAAAGAGAAACTCCGTTAACCTGTTTATAGCTACTACTCTCTTTCACTTTCTGTCCTATTTCACTGTGGAGAAGGTTTTTTAACTATGGACTGACATCTCACAAGCTGTCTTTGGATGATGGTGTTTCAGACAGCCTCAGTATTCAGCGCTGATGTCAGAGCTGCAGGGACAGCACTGGGCGAGCTGTGGCTTGTTTGAGACTTTGTGCAGGTGTGCAAAGAACAGACTGCTGAGGGATAGTGGGCTTGTACAAAGAAGAAATCTCTGGAAATGCTGAGGATACCATGCTTAGGTATGCCCAAGAGAGTATCTCCTCATCCCTCCACGTGAGGTAATCCAGATGTGTGTCTACCAGGAGTCCTTTGGAGGAGGTCCCTGCCCTGTCTTCCCACGGAGCCAGCCAAGGTGGTGTGTGCCATGTAAATGTATAGCTCCTTTGATCGTACCAGTATTACGCACACCCCAGGGACTAAAACGCATGCAAGGGAGGACAGTCCTCCTCCTCTTCCAGAGCAGAGCAGAGCAGGATGAGGTGGGTGGCTGTGTGGCTCAGGACCGAACTGGAACCACCAGGAGAAAAATGACAGGGTCTGCTTGTTCTGTTTATCAACTGTACTTGCCATGACCTACTGTCGCAGGTGGAGCTGCTCAATTGATAAATTGCATCTGTTTTTAACTGGAGCAGGAAGTCAAGCCACAATCAAGAATACCTGTCAGCAGAGAAACCATCACCTGGGTGTGGAAATGGAGTCACAGAGAGGATGTAGGGATTTCAAGCAATAATTGAGCAAGTCTTACTGAGACTGTGGGGACCTGGATATCCCTGAGGCTCATTGGTATCCTTGGAGCAGATGGGATTATCAGTTTCACATACAGTTTTGTATTTGCTTTTTTTTATTACCCATTCTATTTCTCATTTTAATACTTTGATTATTTTCTTTGTCATCTGTGTAATTTCAATTAAATAAATTGGCTTTTAATTTTGACTCAGTGCCTTGGGACCAATCTATTTCTTTCCTGTTGTCATTTCTGCCCATGGCATACAGCTCTGGCTGACATATGTAGTCTGTCTAAATATCAAAGGTTTTTAAAAATGGGAGCAAATGAGGAAAATGTCAGAAAGAAACCACCACGGTCTAGCTATGATTTACATGGAAAAACATTTCTAATCTCAAAGCTGATTGTTGAGATAAGTTCAAATGCTGAACTCAGATAGAAGCCCCCATTGCTGATCAAAAGTGGACACTGTTCTTTGAACAAAGCCACCCACACCTAAAAAAGTGGTTTTATCTTGAGGGCAGATGACTGCAGTGCCACTCTCAAAACCCGGATTGTTACCGCAGTTCTTCCACTGAACGATGAGGTGACACATTTCCTGCGTCAGTGGCAGTGCAGGTATTACAAAATCTAATGTGGGTAATACAAAGCTTATCCACATTTCATGTTGATCTAGCAGGTGAAGTCTGTTCTGTTTGCCACTCTCCTCTTGCATCCTGCTTGTAAAATGGGCATAAAGATACCAATTCCTTTGACAAAAGCCCTTATGTGGGAGCTAGAAGCTTTATCTCCTCATTAAGGTTAACCCACTGATTAAACAGGTGGCTGCAAAGCCCAAGCCAAAAGAATCTCAATCAAAATCAACATCTCCACCCCCCAAAATACCGTGGGAAAGAAAAATCTATTTCCAGTCATATACAGTAAGAAATCACTTAGCATCACTGATTATTAATTATTACTATCAAGAAGTATTCATTGTTATTATGCTGTTACTCATTGAAGGTATAGGCAGGAAAAAAGCAGGAGCAGTTTGTGAAGAGCTTGGGAAGAGTCACACAAGTTACAGAAAACTTTGGAGGAGGCACCAAGAAGACACACTGTACTTTATTTAGCTGGAGTGCTCCCTGTGCCTGCAGCATCTCTGAAAAGGGGGTAGTCTTCTTATAGAAGTAAGTGGGCCTGTTACATTATAATCTAGCATGTGGTACATGAAACATATGGATGGGGGGCTAGTGAGACTCACAGCAAGGAAGAACATGTAATTAAGAAGCAAACAAAGCTGAGTCAGGCATGTATGTGCCAACCAGGCAGGAGCATCCAGTGGTGCCGTGTGAATGTGCAAGGATGTAAGCGGTGTTTGACCTGAGAAATGCAATTACTATGCAACTATGATGTGCCAACAGGCAAACATAAGTTGCTGAGGAATACACAACGAAACATTTCTGGAAATCACAGTAGCTCTTCTATTCATTGCTTGGCATCACATATTTGACTGCAAAACAAAACTGAGAGAGGAAAGAGCAGAATCATTTTGGGACCCGTTAGGAACTTTAACAGACTATAAAGATATATTTCATGGTGCTGATGTGCAGATGCTGACAGGGAAATCATGAGGTTACTGGCAAGCCAGCAAAGAAAATGAATCATCATACACTACCGAGGAGACCAGCAGCCCTGTACGTGTCAAGAAAACTTCCAGGAAAGCTAAAGTTTTGTATCAGAAGCTGATATTTGCATAAAATCACTGAACAGAAGACTTGGAAGGAAGCACATTCCCCTTACTAAAGACCAAATTTGAATTTCCTGTACGGTTTATGAAAAGACCATACTAGATGGTAATGCCATGGCAAGCTAGACTGTAACACCACCAAAGCCAATGTGGAGGGGTGAATATTAGAATAAATGTAGGCATGATGAAGCTGTGGAAAACTCAGATCCTTTTATTCTGGAATCCATTGGCTTCTGAGGAAATCTGGACAGCCCCAGGGAAACTAAAACTCGGAGGGAATGTCTAGATCAAAATACATGAAAGAGTCAGGGATGCTGTGAGACAGATCTGACAGATACTAGGTTTTATTGGAACCTCTCAGATTCTGTTATGTTCTGCCCTTGAAACATTACATGGTGGAACCATAGAGACTCAGGAATACCTTTTTTAAGAATAAACAAAACCAAACAAAAATCTGAAGCAACACAAAGCCGTGAAGTGGCTGGAGCAAGAGAATAATGCATTTGAAGGAGACCTGGAAGCAACATTCTGGCAAAATCAGCTTTTTCATAAGGGTCCTGAACAGCACAGAGAAGAGTAAGTTTGGATAAAAAGGAGATGCTGGTTGCTGTTTTTTCAGCATGGCACAGTTCTGTCTTAGCTCTTTGCAAGGGTACAAACCCGTCACAAGCCACTGGAAAGCGTCGTATAAAGGCCATTGACCAAATATTATCCAGGAAAGGTACTCTTCGCGACAGACAAACTGAAAAGAATGTATTTCTCTCGTGCAGCTTAAGTGGCTCAGGAAATAGAATAACATCGTACTTGAATATTTCCTACTTATGGCAAAAGGCTCTAGGCTGAGCAGCATCACCTTGAGTGAATGGTAAGAAAAGAAAATTATTTATGCACTCAAACTGTCCAGTACATAAGGAGACAATGTCACAGGAATATGTTTCTGTCACTGGTTGGAAGGTAATCTGTGCATTAATGACCAGGCAGTAAACACAGACAAATTACACCTAGGATATTAAAAATCCTTAGGTGAATTCGTAAATAATCATACTGTTGAGGAATGAATATCCAATGAACCTTATGGGATGCATAAAGACTACAATAATCAAGAACAGCAAAGAATATTTTACCCTTTGGAAATGCCATCCCATTGATCAGAAAGATCAGATTAGTTTGTTTTTACAGAAGAGAAGTAAGGTCAAAGATTTTTTCTCTATTATCTGGAATATGGGCTATCCCAGAGATACTAAATCCAGCAAACAGAAGGTATATGGAAACTGAAATGTAGGTAAGGACATGTAATGATTACACCATGCTCCAATATGTTGTGGCAGAATTCAAACAAGAACCTCTGCTGCGTTGCTGTCATGCCCAGAAATGTTGAAGAATAATAGTAGTATTTTTCTTGAGAAACAAAAATTAAATACATATTTACTTGGAATCCAGAAGAATAACTTCCAACACCTGTGAAAGGAAAGTGCTTTCACACAGAAATAATTGAGCCCATCCTTTTGCATAAAACTTAATAATACATTAAATGAAAACTATGACCCTAATCACGTACTTCCTTTTAGTCTGAAATAAGGGAACGAGCAAAGACCATTACATTTAAATCACTAGCGTTGTTTTTCTCAATGCATCATTTCTTCCCAAGGCTCCCACGAAGCTATGGAAAAGAAGAGTCAAAAGTAAAAAGAATCAAGTGGCAGCAGGGGTTACCTATCCACAGCACTGCTGCTCTGCACAGAGCAGAGCTCAGCAGAAATGGGTCAGAAAACCAAGGCTTTGCTTCCTGCTAGGGTATTCTGTTACAAAAAAGAGCTAGTGTGTACAAATAGCTAATATAACACATAATAAGCAGAGACCCAGCTACAATAAAAGAGAAGAAACGGAGACTGCTAAGCACAATGTTAGCCACCAAACGCCCATATGAAATAATGGCAAAGGAAGGATCTGCAATATAGGTCAGATGGGTTGGTTATAAACTCAGGATAGCAGTGAAGCTGTAACTGAAGATAACTTCAAAGTAGGGGCAGACTATAAAAAATGAAAGCCTTTTTTTTAATTAAAGAAGTCTCCTGAAATTGTAAAAAAAGCAGCAACTCCTTTTCCCTTCCAACAGCTAGAGGGGAGTGGAGTTTCAATTTTATAAATTGCTAACTAATCTCAGCTAATATAAACTACTAATCTCTTACTTATGCCCCAGGTCTTACATCCTCCTCATTCCTGCATTTGAAAGTGTCATTCAAAATGTTTAGGATATTGAAGTTTTAACTTTCCTGGGGAAATGAAGAAATAACTGTGGTTTCTGAGGAATATTTTAAAATTATTTTCCACTTAATAAGCTGTTGCCACAGCTAAATTTAAAAAAAAAAAAGTAATTAAAAAAGGATTTCCAAACAGAGTTAAGATGTGTCCAAAATAGCACACGATGATTGACAGCATGGTATGTCATCAGTGTTGCAGTTATCCTAAATAATAGAAAATTCCCACATGCATACAATTAGGGCACTGAAACAACCTTAAATCTGCTCCATATTCCCATGGTGCAATAGCCATATGATTATGATTAAAGCTTCCCAGTGTCTGCAGTCCCAGAGCAGAATAAATTACTTTTTCATTTTTTGATGTTTTATTTTCAATTCTTTTACACTAACCTCTGTTACCTTTGCTGCAATGAGTAGAATTTTGAAAAGAAAAGTTTAAGATTACATGGCATTTGGTGCCAAGATTAGCATAGCTGAAAATTCATCTGCATATAACTATTTCCATCAGTGAAGCTATCAAAGAACTTCTCTCTTTGCAATGAGCTTTTCAATCCCATTGCTCTTAATGGGATTGAGGGCAGATATCCCCCCGGTGCTGTGATGGTCAAGCACCTTGCTTTGTTTCCAACACACACAAAGTCAACAACATAATGGTGCTGGCAAGTTAAACCCCCAGTTAAGCTGCCCCTGTAGGGGCACCTAATAGAGTGCATTTGCCCATGCTCTTCTGCTACCAGCTAATCTAAATCTTTGCTTTTTGATAGTGCATTGCTGCTGTTTATTAGCTGAATTTTGTCCATGCTGTCAGAAGCCTGGAGTCCTTGGTAGAACAACATCCTGTTCTGTGAGGAACGTAAATGGACATTTTCTTCTAGCCTAGCTAATGGGCCTCATGTTTTTGTAACAAAATTATTTGAGTTCAATTTTCCTTTTGAACTTCCAAGTATAATGGCAAGGGTGACCACACATTTTTTCACATCTCCTGTTTTAGTTCATCACCGCAAAAACCCAATGCGAATGATTACCGATAGCCATTCCTGCGGTGTTCTTTGCCATTTCTGTGCAAGACAAGCTCTAGCTGGCTTTCTTTTCTGAGTGTCTAAACTATTCGTTCTTGCTCCTTCCCATCCTCCACTTTTGAGGCTTGTTATGTTATGAATTTTCTTTCTCTTTGTCTCTCTTTCCTGGCAAGTGTTCTTTTTGCAGCTAAGTCCTTCCTTTCTGTTGCCAGGCACAATCTTTTTTTCCTTAGGTTGCTAGGCAATATTAGTTTTCTTCTTATTTTACTACTCATGTGACTTCTGCTCACCATCGCCTTCCAACATTACCCCACACCTTTTATTCATTACCACCTCTGCTTGCACATACATAGCTGAAAAAAATTAAACAAGTGAACACCAAAAAGGCCTTAAATGAAGAGCCTTTGCTATAGCTAGCATTAAAAATTTATAGCAAATTTCAAAATTTAAGGAATGAGATTTCATATTTCACCTGAACAATGCCTTTTAATAGAATGCAAATTTAATATGAACAATTCTGGTGGAGTGAGGAAGGCCTTGGCTGTAATTATCTAATCTATTGTCACGCCTAATAAACATAGCATAAAGGACCACTGAGGTTAAGCTGTACTTCACTATGTTTGTTTAAAAAAACATCATAGAGTCCCTCTGGGATCTAATTTATTAAACTCACTTCAGTAAACAGTGGCATGAATAAGAAATCAATTCCTTTTCCTCCATCAGAAAAGGAGAGGCTGAATGACCAGTGTTTTATATCAGATGATTCAAGTAATACATCGCAGACATGCTGTCCCAGATGCCAGTATGGAAATTACCTTCCTAACAGCTAGGAAATACATGATTTTTTGTCTTTGAAATTTCCTCCAACTTTTTATTCCACTGATGATAGTGCTCCCCCACCTAAATTGCTTCTGTCATATAATTTCAGCATTGTCTTGTGTTCAGAATGACACTCAGCAGCATGGAACAGATGGGTCAACATCACAGCCGATAAACTCAAGATAAGAGATTCATCTCAGCCTCTCCTGCACCAAGCTCAGTCTTCCCTTACAGGGAGCTGCTCAAGTTGCCCTTCCAGAGTCAGCTTTCCTCTCTTTCCTATGCAAAGCTCCTGTCCTGCAATTTGCTTTTTGAGTTCTTTTCTGTTTCAAGAGGCCCAAAGAGCAACTCTTGCTTGCCAGACTTTGACTTTTCTCCATTCATGACAAAGACCTGGGCTAAGACAAGCTATGAAAGTGGTGTGTGCCCGTTCTTCTCTTCCACCCCACCCTTCACCCAGAGCAGACCTTGCTTTTCGTTGCCTCTACAGAGGGAAACAGCTTCCCTTGGCCATAGCTGGCCTTTATGATTGCTCCTTTCATCTGTGGGAGTATCCAAGAGGATAAATGGTAGAGCAGAGTAATAAGCAGAGGTGATATCATAATACCAGACTAAAAAAACATAGTCATTTAATAACTTATATGGTTCAGCCTTACATGACGATGCCAGGATACACCTTTTACTGCTCTTCTGAAGTGTTGCACTACAGCATTCTCCCCTGTACAGCCTTTGCTGAGGTTTCCTTCAAGCCTGAATGGTGGATCCACCTCTCTCTCTTTTACATATCTTTTATGGAGGTTGTGCTTTGTTAGCTGCAATAGAATCACTGTTAACATATGTTAGTATAAGAAGAAAATAAAGCTGACTTCCTGGTCTTTGTTGAATAGAGACTTCTTTTCACCTCTTTTACAGATAATGCTGCCAGAAAGTCTCAGTTCCTCTCAGATACCAGCTCTACAAAAAGCAAAAAAAAAAAAGATGTTTGTGGATATTCCTTGAAAAGGTTTTATATGAAAACACCAGTGGAAATTCTCAGTCAATATAGATCAAACTAGTCTTAATGACAACAGTGCAGATTTATGGCAGCTGAAATTTATGAAAACCTTAAAAATCAAATTGGATGGGCTCCTCTTGTACCACTAAATCCCATCTCTAGCAATTGCAGTTTGTTTTGCCAGATAACCCATTTCATAAACCGATCACACTGTTTGGTTTTGATATGTGAATATTGTTTGCTTTGTGATGATAGAGCAAGTATTTTCTTTCTTTTTTTTCTGGAGGCAGAATATATCTAAAAGAAAGGCATTATTGTGCTGAATATGGAAGAAGTATTTCATGGTCAAAGCAGAAGGAACAGAGAATGTAAAGAGTGGAAAATTTCTCTGACTAAATGATCTAAGGTCTCTTTCCTCAATCTTGATTTGACTGGAGAAGGCTGACAATAAGGTAGACTTAGAAGTGAAATACAAAGGAAGCCCCATTCTAAAATATTTTCTGTACCTTGTACACTGCCCTATTAATGCGCCCTCGATGTCTGACACTGCCTGAGCTCTCTCTCTAAAGCACATACAAGAACTGCACGTGCTTCTTAGTCTTATCACTTCCATCCCTTACATCACCTCCATTACAAACTTGGTTTTGTAATCTCTGTATCAGGAAATGTTATCAAGTTCCTTGTTCAAGTCTTGTAAAATACATTTTCTCTTGCAGGATACTCAAGGGCCAAAGTGCAGTAGCCCCCTTCCTTATGAAACTGTCTTTAGTTAAGAGTTGGCCTCAGGCTAATCCTTAGCTCGATTCACAGATATGCATCCAAATATCAGATATGCTTTTCAGAATTTACTTTTTTTTCTGCGTGATGTTATTTTTCTTGATTTGTCAGTACTTGACCATGTTCAGCTAGCCTCTGTCACCGCTGAGGTTAAAGATTCTTCTCTGTTGTCCTGGTTTGAGGTAGAACAGAACTAAGTTTCTTTTCAGTAATTTTACTTTGCAGCTAAGCCTCTTCTAACTAACTGAACTCTCTGAAATTAACAGCATATTTTTAAGACAGTAGTCCGCTCCTAGAGAGATAAGAACTGTTTGTTTCTAATTTATGCCAAGGAATGGTATGCAGAGAGGGTCCTGCTTATACTTACTGCTATAACAACCAAGGCCAGCCAACTTTGTTATGCAGAAAGGTGGAGGATTGGAAGTGGAAGAGCGTAGAGGGGTCACACCTGCGGGGAGGAGCGGACAGGACAGGTGACCCAAAACTGACCAACAGGGTATTCCATCCCATGTGCCTTGTGCTCAGTATAAAAGCTGA
>VYXH01012556.1:76191-91159 GCA_013397275.1 Burhinus bistriatus | reverse complement strand
GGCCAGCGTCTGAGGAGGGCTCTGTTGGTTTGTCTGCCTTTGATCCCTATCTATGCATTCCTGAATCCAGACCCAGAATCCAGTTCCCGTCTGTCACTGAGTGCAGTCTGGGACCTTCCCAGTGCCTGCTGGTGACATGATCGTCATCCTGGGAGCTCAATACAGTATTGTATATATTTAATTACTTTCTTTTTATTATTTTTTCAATAATTCATTAAAGTAGTTTAGTTTCTTTTTAAACTCAAAAGTCTCTTTCTATCTCTTCCTCCTCACCTGGAGGGAGAGGTGGGGGAGAGCATCTGTTGTTCAGTTTCAGTGACCAGTCTGGCCCAAACTACAACATCTGTACATGACCCTCTCCATTCCACTAAGGTTGCCAGCTGAAATTTTGCCGATTTGCAGAGTTACTCGTATAGTAAAAAGCTCAGCCTGATGGTCAGTTTTGAGAGCCTTCTAGCTTCTATGATCTGGAACTGCACCTGGGTGCCTAAAATGTTACTATCAGCAGGGCTCACTTGCTGAGCTGGATTAGCACCAGGTTAGGTCACGCTCAGAGCTGAACTGGGTCATGTCCGGTCAGCTCTGGTGTCTTCAGACCTTGTTTCTTTGTGCTCACAGGTCCAGAGCAAGCAAGGGCAGAGAGAGCTCTAGTCTGCTTTGACCTGCCAGCATGGATACAGCAGCGTGTCTATAGATGGTAGATGTGCAGTCTCCCATATGGCTTGTTTTGGGGACAGAAAGAAAACAAGCTGTAAAGCTTTTACCCATGCAAAGGAAAACCAAAGGCTCCAGCCTTGTCCTTCATTTACTTCACTGTCCTTCCTTCTTCCTTCTTGTCCTTCATTTCCTAATGTCCTGCAATCTCAGTGCCATGCAGGACTTGATTACTCCAGAACTTTATTTCAGCTGATGCCAGGTGATTAACCTTCCCAAGGGCTAGAGAGAGCAGGCAGCATTAAGGAGAACATAATTTCTTTTTTGTAATCTGGTATTTAAAACCAGAATACAGACTGACAGAGAGAAAAAATGGTTTCAGACTGGTACAGTACTGCCTGGTCACTGTGTTTTGCACAGGGAAGATGCTAGAGACACTAGCAAGGGCAGCGTGAAGAGCAGGTTACTTGAGAAAGGTTGAGCGCCTGCTTCCTCCATAGGAGTTTGTTGTTCTTTTCCTCTGCAAAAGGCCTCTAGTGAAATAGTACCTCTGTGTTTAATTTCACCAGTGGGGCATGGGTCCTTCCAAGAATAGGTATGCTCATAAAAGAACAATCTGTTTACTAATAAAAAGAAAAGAAGTTACCCTTACTGGGAGCAGGCTGTACTGGCCCAAGCTCTAGGCCATGAAATGGAGTAGTTGGGTCAGTCTCCAAAAACGGATTGCAAAGTAGAGCTTCACCTTCCCACCCTACATCTCTATGCCTTCCATTATCTGTGATTTTACATGGAGTTTTCAGTGTAATCCACTGACCTGTACTTCCCTGTTTCTGCTCTGTTATTTTCCAGACAGTGAATTTACAGCCCAGATTTGATTTTCACGTAACCTGATATCTTTTGGGTTAGGATCATAAATGACCTATCCTCACAGTTTGTCTGTTTGTGCAAAACTAACCTTGACTCATCCTGTGTACAACTAACCTGATAACCTGAAGCATGAGGCCTTGACAGCTCCTCATCAATGGAAGGAGTCAAAGTTATGGTGCCTGGCTTGGTTGGGTATTTTTATGCCTTCACTGGCCTGACTTGCAGGCGTTAACAGATTTTTCTTAAGTTCATTTCTTCCCCACTCCCTCCACCTTTCCAAAACAGAATTTGAAGTGAAGATCTTTAAAGAGGTACATACGAGTTGACAACTAGACTGTAAATCATAGCAATATTCTAATGGTGCACGACATTGTTTGCATAGCTCTTATCTGTTTCACTTTACTGGGGAGGTGTAGTTATAGCCCTGTGCCATCAGGAGTGTTTCCAGCTTGGAAAATGGGAATAGCATACCTGCAGTTATGCTGTAGGGTTCTGGCACCATATGCCAGAGTCTTCTAACTATGAAAAAGCCATGTTCAATGGGGAAAGGAAAAACTGACAGGCCATTATGGCGGCTCTAGGAAGATTTGCTAAAATAATGTTTCTCTTTGCTTTGAGGGTAGATGTAGAAAAGGGTGCAGCACTTTGGGTTTAGGAATCTCAGTCCATTTTGGCAATTTTGGACTCAAGTGAAGTGCCAGAATGGCTCGAGAGAGGCACAGGGTGTGTTTGCGTGACCTTTTGCAGGGCCATACAGAGATGCTGGCTGTGTTAGGAATAGAAAGAAGCAACCATCCATGCTAGCTGTTTTCACCAGAGCTATCTCATCTGGCATTGCTCTGAAGTATCTGCATTGCCTCCAGAAAGAGGCAATTCACAAGTAGCCTGCAGTGCACAGAACTGCTTTTGGTACCTGTGGGAAATTCCGAGGTGGAGGATTGACTCCCCGAAAGGCCTGAGGACAGGCTTATGCCATGCAATAACATAATGTGCAAAGCTCCCTGACCTAATACCAATGACAGCTGTCATGCCCCAACAGCATCATGCAAGGGTAATGAAGAACGAGAGGCCTGGGTCTCAAAAGCAAGGTGGATATTTCACTGTGGTGCCACTTCTGGATTAATGAATGCCATCTTTCAGCTGCCTCCCAGTCACAAACAAGGCTCCGCACTGATGAGGTTATGGTCTCTTCAGAGTCTGGCTCTGTGGTGATGATCTGGCTGGGAAAGGAGACCACACTCTGCGTCTGTCAGGCCTTGCAGGCTGCATTAATCTTGTGACCCATCTTGTTTCTGAAAATTAAACTGGGCCCAGTATGACCTTACCCACTTCTTGAAATTTATGGGGGTTGCAGCAAAAGCCTCTTCCAAGGGGAGTTATTGAAAAGAAACAGGCCTCAGGAAGTTCTGAGTTAGCTTTACATCCAGCACAGCTAAACCACTCTGTAAACTAAATATGTTGATGGTCATTTGCTTTCTGTTAATCTCTGTTGCTAAGATGCCTCCATGTCAAAACCTGCTACGTTGGAAGCCAGGTAGATGGAGCTTCCTTTACAAGGCCAGGTCTTGATGTGTATGGCTATGGGATCAGACAGGGGTCTGAAGGATGGTGGCCACTGAAGAAGTACCTGCAGAGTTGCAGGGCAAGGGACTCAGTGGAGAGCAGAGCTGTAACAGTGGGGCACAATCCAGACCTTCACTTAAAATACAGGATACTCCCTTGAGCCAGAGGCTTTAAAGATAATGTGGAAACTGGAAGGAGGTCTGTTTTGTACTGAAATACATATTTCTTGTTAAACTATTACATGAAAATGGAAACGTGTTTGTGGGACTCAGTCTCTTCAGTTCCTGTTCATTGGAGTATTTTTGCAAGGGGTTTCACAGAAGTGGAACTCATCATACAATCCCATGATAGCATAGGAATTTATTACTGCCCCAGTGGTTTCTGTTATTCCACTCAAAATGCTGGAATAGATTACGTGTGGACCTAAGCATGGTCTTACGTAGGGGGAAGGGCGGCCTTTTCTCAGGCTATATCCCTGTACACGTGTTTAGCCATAAAGTACTTCAAGAAGACAGGCACTCCCTTTGTTGGTAGTGACATTTTCTTTCCAAAATGAGGTCTTGGGTTATCCACATTTGGCTGGTAGCTCTGCCTAGGTGTGGAATGAGGCAAAACATGGAAGAAACGAAGGACTTTAAAAATGAAAGACTTAATACTGCATTTGAGAATAATTTAGGATGTGACTGAGGGGAAAATTTCAGCTGCTGTGATCTCTGGTAGTGGCTGTCTCAGCCACAGGTAGGATGGGAGAAATGGTAAGCAGCATATTCAGAGAGTTTATGTTTTTTCTTTAGCTACTGTTGAGTCAAGTGCTACCATGCCAGACATATTTACATCTGCTGGACCAAAACGACTTCATGAACAGTAGTCTTTTTGGATGAGTGTCTCAAATGCATCGCGGCAACAAATACCCACTCAAAACCAGCTATCACAGGTTCCCTCAAATCTTTCTGAAATGTAAAGACACAAAAACAGGCACAAGCAAATTATTTCTTTACAGTGCTGGCACATACAGCATCAGAAGCATTTTCTTGTGGTCCTGAGCCGTCTCCAGCACATTACTCTCCAGACAAATTGTGTATGTGAGCCAGTGGGAAAACTTAGAGTAATCAGGCTGCCTTGCATTAGTCATAATTGCACCAAGAACTTTGTTAGAAACAACTTTTGCTAAAAGATCTGATGAAGTATGTGCATCATTGTACAAAAGCCCTCCCACTGAACAGAAGGGGACTTTAAAACACCTCCAAAGCGAGAGGCAATAGGCTGTAAGCCAGAGCACCTGGAATGTAGGTTTATATAGCATATTTCTGAGCAGCTTCTAGAGGCTGGAATGTAAAGAAACCATCTTCTAGAAGAATAATACCATGCTGATACTCTTCCTAGAATGAAGCTGTTAGTGCACTTCATACCCGAGTAGCAAAACTGCTGCTCCCAGCATTTGATGTCTTCTGGGGTGAATTAAAGCTATTGCACTCATATTAAATAAAGGACAAGTTGCAGTGTATGTTGAACCAGCTTCACTCATTAAATATATTAGTCTAAATTTACAGGTCTCATAAGGAACTACAACTCAGCTGGGCTCAACGGTCTCGCAGTCTTTTACATCAGCAGCAAAATTCAGCTAATGTTTCTCTGTGATATTTTTGTACTCTGTTCCAAAGCACTCATTTGGTTTCCTGGACCAATGTAATTCTTCTAGATAAACGAAGTGCCACCAAGCTACCTTGTTAGCCATTTAGATAATTTTTGGCCAAAGGAAAATTCTTTCTGTTCAACTGATTTTTCATAAAAAGCCCTTTTCCAACGGAAAAATCTGCAAGGTCAGTCTTTTTCTCCTTTCAGTGGGAAGAAACTACATCTGAATATAGGGAAAATTTTGTTGCATGTTACACAATGGTTCCTGTTTATATTATGAACTTAAGGTCCCACCTTGAATGCACTAAGTGCGTGAAGGCAATAAAGTCTGTAGATATGCTGTCAGACTTTTGTGTTGATACACACAGCTTAGTTTGAATTTCGGTACCTTGGCTACCACGTTGCAGAGTAGCTGGGGTGCCAGTCTCCATGTAATCACTCAGGGTATCTGGTAGGCTGGGGAGCTTGAAATGATGCTCAAAAGACTCTGGCAACGCAATGAATGGTGCCTGGGTACAGCTGGCGTGGGTCCGTCTCCGTGCTGCCGTCAGACCTCCTACTGCAGCGGCATAACCTAATTCTGGCTGCGGACTCACACAGCTCTGGCCAGCAATGTTTCCAAATGGGAGTCTGATCTAGTAAAACTTTCCTAAATTTTATTACTGCTTTTTATTTCCTGTACCATTACAACAATGATTGTTTTATTTTGTTCTTACATGTTGTCACTCAGCACTTAAACTTTCTTCACACAGTACTTCTTTAAGATCCTTTTTCCCTTCTTTCCTCTCCTACCCTCACATTCTGTGTTTCTGTTCTGCATTTGTAGATTCATTTTCAGCTGGCAACTTAAGACAGTCTCTTATTTTTCACCAGCTCTAATATTGAAACTAAATCAGGAAGAAGGAAGGATGAACTGCTATTGTGAGAAAAAGGAAGGATACATTCCTGTTGTGCAGAAAAAGTAATGTCTACCAGTGGTAGTACAAGGTAGACACAGAAAGGGCAAACGATTGAAAAGTTTAGTCTTTCCTTCGCACTTTTAATATCTCACTCTTTTCCTCAGCCTTCATGCTGCTGTCTCCCAGCTTCACAGCAGGGGCTGAGAACGCCTTTTTCTCCTCCATGGTTTGCATTCACTCAGGGTGGTATCAAGGGGCTGGAGATGGGTTAAGGGCTGAGAACGCTCTGTGTGTGCGTGTGTGTGTGTGTGTGTCTGTCTGTCTGTCTTCATCTGTTTGTGTGTATGTGTGTGTCTGTGTGTGTGTGTGGCAAACCCACCCCAAAACCACACTGGAAGCAGTTCTTAACAGCAGTCTCAGTTTACAAACATCAGCTTCTTCACAACCTCAGGAACTGGGAATATCAACTCTAGAGTTCCACCACTAGCTTCAAGATGCTTATGTGAGCCCTGTATGACTTCTAGGCCATGGATACATGAGGCAGGAGCTCTGAGAACAGGGACAGGTAGAGCTGAGAGGTCCCAGCGGGGCCAAAGTCACAGTCCTTCTGCAGGGATCCCCCCCGGCCCGGTGGCCCCTGCTGACCTCCTGCCTGAGCTTGAGCAGATGGTCTTGGTGTGCACCGTGGAGGAAAGCATAGTGCAAATGGCAGCCATGACTTTTCCCTGTAGGACTGGCAGAACAAGCAAAAATTGTTCTCCACAATTCTGTTTGCACAATCTGTCCCCTGAGCAAGCACCCTCCCAGGAGTCCTGCGGGTGGAAATTGTCCTCTCCTGCAGCATCCCATGCCTAGCCTACATGGCTGGCAAAAACCCGTAAGACAACTTGTGCTGGGGCTGAGAGTCCATGTGTAGCAAAACCCTGTAAATGCTGCCACTTTGACACATAGCCTTTACAACTCACCACAGAACTGTGTGTCAGCATCAAAGCTTTTACCTTCCACAGTTTTGAAGTCCACATTGAAAAATTTTCTACATTTGTGTTCTCATTTCACAAAGTTTCTGAAAAATGTAGCTCATTTAATCCAAATATGTAATGTGGACGCATTTATACTAACACAGAGCTGTTTATTCAAACCCACTTCATTTTGCACAGATTGTCACATTGATTTTTTGTGATTTACTAGTGCCTCAAGCTCAAGATCAATAGCAACACTATGAAAAATCTACAGATATAGCCTGAAACTATACACCTAACGCTGGCAATTTAACTTCCAACATCACCAGCTATTTCACTGCAGACCGTTTCGGCAGAAGTGTTCGCTTATTCCCATGGTTTGAAACCTTGCTGGCATTTCACGTGGTGTAAATGTTTGTTGGGGCACCAGAGAGGGGCAAGAAGTTCATATATGTGCTTCAGAAGTGATAAAACAAGAGTTCATCTCCTCACACCTAGTCACAATTGTGGGTAACGTGATGTATTATTAAGAAAGTCAAAACGAGGGCACATGGCACCGTTTTACGGGTATTTTCAGCACTGTTCTGTCAAGAGAAGTCTGAAGAAAACTGACTCCATACTACGTAAATAAACTAATTACTTAATTGATGAGCAATGTGTATGCATTTAACTAGTTCCTACTCTTACACATGTATTTGTTTTTTAAGTTTTTTGCAGTTCTTAGTGTTTTACCTAAAACACCTATTTACTTGATGAATCTCCCATGCAACTTAGGAATGGGGAGAAGGGAAGAATGAGACCTCAGCAGCAAAGGAGGCAGTTAATGATGGGGGCAAAGGAAGGGATATTCTCTGTGGTAGCTGGCCATCAGTGGTCCTGCATGGGCAAACAAAGCTGCCTTTTACCCAAGGAAAAAATGTTTGCAAGTTCGTATCTTGCTCTTTTCCCTGAGAGATGCTGTAGGACTTTTGATTTTCAGCTCAGCAACCGTGAGATACCAGACTCAATTTTCAATCTTTTTTGAAGCAAGTTTAGATGTTTGAAGCATCACTGAGATGCTTCTAGGCTCTCCATAGCAAATTGGGTGCTGCTGCTGCTGAATGCAGGTGTTCAGCAATTCTTGGGACAAGCCAATTCCATTTTGCTAGTACAAAAAGCATTTCTGTCTTCAGGCAGCTGTGGTGAGCTGTGAGACAAAACATATCACTGGAAAAGCATGGCTTCAAATCTGTGATTCCATTAATTTCTTTCATACACCAGCTTCCTGGAGATTATACCCAAGGAATGTACTAAACAATGTGGCAGTTTGGTATTAAGAGGAAGACAGCCTTCAAGTCCTGTTGCATGATATGAGCACAAGACCACAGGAACAGGCACTGATCAATATGGCTACACAGATCACGTGACTTTAGGGACAAATTTAGCAGCAGAAATGAGAAACGAAACTGTCAGATAAAGGTAAAGACAAAGCAAGATGCAAACAGTTTATGCATTCTAACACTGTATCAATGCAAATCGTATAATTTCTTTTGTTAAAATGACCCAATCAGTAATTTGCAGCCTAACAAATACTTCATGTCTATATGGAGTGTAATAATAATATTACAGTCTTAGAGTTCATCTCTCTGCATCCTCAAACTCATCTGAGATAGTAGTAGAGATTTTAACTTGAGGTTTTTACTCTCCATAACTTTTCTGCAGCCGGTTATGCACTCAGCCCTACTCAACGTCGATTCCACCTCTACAGCCTCACTCTCCTGTGGTTTTGGCTTCAGTCTACCTATAGAAAATTAACTATATTTACCTAAAGTCTACCCCTTTTTATGCATTGGTTCCTGAGGTTTGCTGAAACACATTACACTGGGGATTGGTAAAAGGCAGAATAAACTAGTGAATAGATCCTGACCAAGGAGTCAAACACCTTGAGTTGGATTTTTCTCTCTAGCTGCTGACATCTCATGTCACACATGGCAGCTGACTCACCACAAGCTCCTGCCTTCCAGGAATACTCACCTATCTCCACCATGAAATAATGGACACTGCATAAACCCCTATATTTGGGATTTTTATATGATTATAGAGGAGGCTGCTTGCTTCACAGTGTGCTTAATGACTGTCCCTTCGAAAGACCAAGCCACTGAGGGATGGACATGGTCTCTTCACGATTCTTTGTTTTTGAGGAGGAAAACACAAGTAATATACTCTAAGCCCTCTTTCCAAAACCCAAGAGCATTAAAAACAAAAAGCTAATGAAGTGGTGGAATGGATGGCCTACCACAGCAAAGAAACCTGGAAAAAGTGAAACTATTGGGATGTCTGATTTTAGTAGATCATTTTGAATAGCTCTAGCCTCACTAAGGAAAAGCCCAAACCCCTCAGAAATGTCATGACATTGCTTGTCTACATTTTCATTTCTATTCTTTTATTCTGGATTGTTTTCCAACTGAGACATTCTGGATTTCATATCTTGCTCTGAGGACAATGTAGTTATTGCGGTGGACATCCTAGAGCTATTCTCTGCAGAGTTCTGCTTGTATTTCTTTACAGGTAAAAAGCTGTCATTTTCTGCTCACTAACTCTCTGGTGCTTGAAAATTTCCCAGAAAAAAAAAAGCAAAAATAATTACAACTCTTGTCACACAAAATGAAAACTAACCCTAGCGTGAGTAGCAGGTTAGCAGGTCCCAAATTATTTATACATTTTAACAACCATACATGCCAGAAATCTAATAAACAGGTGGTAGAAGGCAGCTGCCAGGCAATTGCATTTTAGAAACTGAATGCAGAAAAGCAGTTTGCAGATAGTAAAAAGGAAAGCAGCAGTTCTAGACTAAGCATAGCTGGAAGACAAATCCACTCATTGCTTGCTGGTTTTTTTCACCAAATGCTGTGTTCCTGTTTGTGCTGTTAAAATGTCCAGAGGCCCAAACTAAAATGAGGGCTACACATCACTATGTGTAAACAAGGAACAGTAGGCATGATGCTCACAAGTTGGCCAACAGTAAAATGATTTTCAATACCTATGAGGGGACTCCATATGTGCAATTTTTTATATGATATCATGGTTTAACCCCAGCTGGCAGCTAGGATCACACAGCCATTGGCTCATTCCCCCCTGCTTCCCCCCAGCAGGACAGGGAGAAAACGGAGAAAAAAGGAAAAAAAACCTCATGGATTGAGATAAAGACAGCTTACTAGAACAGTAACAGAAAATAAAATAATAATAATGATAAAAGAATATACAAAGTAAAATGATGCAATACAGTTGCTCNTGGCAGCTAGGATCACACAGCCATTGGCTCATTCCCCCCTGCTTCCCCCCAGCAGGACAGGGAGAAAACGGAGAAAAAAGGAAAAAAAACCTCATGGATTGAGATAAAGACAGCTTACTAGAACAGTAACAGAAAATAAAATAATAATAATGATAAAAGAATATACAAAGTAAAATGATGCAATACAGTTGCTCACCACCCGATGATCGACTGCCCATCCCATCCGAAGCAGTGATCGCTGATTCCTACCCCCCGAGACAACCCCCATTTATATACTGAGCATGACATCTATGGTATGGAATATTCCTTTGGGCAGCTTGTCCTGTCTATGCTCCCTATCAGTTTCTCTGGGAAACTGAAAAAGTCCTTGTCTTAATATAAGCATTGCTTAGCAAGAACTAACACAATATGTGTTATCAACATTCTTCTCATACTAAATCCAAAACACAGCTGCTACTAGGAAGAAAATTAACTCTATCCCAGCTGAAACCAGGACGTATGATCTTTGAGGAAGTCACTTATCAAGTCTGTTTACCTGTGGAGATGACTACAAAAGGACAAGAACTTTGAAATTCTGGAATAAAACATTCCCACAGCTTTTTCACTCAAAACTTTAAATGAAAAAATGTAGTGCAGTGAGGAGGAAGTATTCCCATTGCACAAGCTGAGGTTCGCACTTTAGCTGGTTCCTTTTGTGAAGTTCCAGATACATCCATGAAGGAGATACTGATTCCTACAATACAAAACCTAATTTAAGTGCTCTGAATACCTCTGTAAGGGTCTATTTTTCTCCATCAGCTTCCATAAGGAATCCTAGAAGACTAGTCAGCAAGTCTTAGACCAGAAATGTGAATATTCTCTCCTGCTTTGGATTTTAACTTTTAAGAAGTACCATTACTTTGACATGAGGTGTACATCTGTCGTGGTTTAGGCTTAACTCTTTCCCTCACTTTTTGCATGAATCATAGACGTATTGAGGCCAAGACTGTCTATTATGTCATTTGCATGGTATCTGACAGAATGCCGTCCCTTCCAGCTCAGCTCTTGGTCCTTACTGAGAAACTAGAAAACTGAGAACTCTATAGAATTGAGTTTTTTCATGTACAACAGCACAGTACTGAGGAAATGCAAGGAAAACTCTTTGCCCTGGTGTGCTCCAAAATAGCTGCCTCCATCCAAATCAGCTGTAAGGGATTGTTGCTGTTAAAAACATTAAGGCACAGGACTCTCTAACAAAATGCAAAGCAAAGATAAAAAGACCATCACGATACTACTTTAGCAAAGTGAAGTGTACGCAGAGCCAGCTCTGCTCTCCAGGTATAGCACCAGCGCTGGTTAGCTGAAGAACCTGTTGAAATCCAGTCGTTCAGTGATTGGGACATAGGGCGTCACAGGTAAGGAGACAGGCAGAATGGTTATAAGGAAGGAAACTGGTTGGTGTGGGGCAACCGGAGCAGCAGTTGTGCAACTAGGCAGCACATACAAATGCTGTGCACGCAGGGTTTCTCCTAGATGGGGTCACATTTGTTGCTGGACAAAAGGCATTCTGCAATGCTAAATCCTGGGAAATAACTAAGTGTACTACTATTCCTTATGGCTGTGGTGTTCCCTGGGTCTTGCTGGTCTTGTGTCAGGATCCATCTCTCTTTTCCAAAGGACTGCAGGCTCTAAGGGCTCAGTTTGCTGGATCCAGCCTGCTGCCGTTTAGCTGAATCCCCTTCCCTTCCCAACCTCCCCAGCCCTCCACAGAGAAATATCGTCCTTGAGCATTGTCTGACATGGTTAATGCCTTCCCTCTCATCCCACTACCCCAGCATGCCTGGCAGTCTGCCAGCTATTCTATATGTTTCATGATGTGTCTATCCTTCATTGCATTTCCTGGCTTGCTTCATCGCTCGCCAACGGGTTTAATTTTTTTCTTTATCAGAGTTTGTCACTAAAAGATTTTTCTGATAAGGGGGAAAAAAAGCCCTAACCACTCCAATGCCTTTGAATCCAGTCCTCTGGATTTAACAGAACTGGCCCATCTATGGGTTTTAGTCCCTCTTACACCGTTGCTTTCAGCAGAAATACTGTTACCTTCTTTAAGAAAGGGTCTTACACTGGGGTTGTACTGGCATCCACAATTTCATACACCTGTGAACAGCACTACTTTTATCTTTTTGTCTGTCCCTATAGCCATCTGGAGAGATGTATTTTATAGGCAGAGAGTACTTAGGCATATTTAAATAAGCTTTTAGGAGTACTTAGGAAGAAATAAGATCATTTGTGTGGAAAAGAAAAAGGTGAGGCCACTGGTGCAGCCTGAATCCTTAAGCAGCGTAGGCTTATTTTATGCAACTAAATAGCAAAATGTCTAGCATGTTTTAAGTACCTCTTGTAAATAAATAAGCATAATGTAACATTAGCTAAGAAGTCAGGAGGAAGAAAACCTGCTATCAGTAGAAAGGATGTTGCTGGAGACAATTTGTCAAGCAACAGGGCAGACAGACAAATATTTTAATGCCCAGCTCTGTCAAGCTGCTTGAACCAAGGAGACCTAATCCTGAAATAATTACACAAGACTTATGTATGGGGAAACCAGAAAAGACAAATTAAAAGGAGAGGATTAGAGCTGAAACAGAAAGTGGCTTTACAGTCCATATCCACAACAAATGTTTTACCACTGCCAAAGATTTGCACAAATGGATTCAGAAAGAGCTGAAAACATCTTGGTAAAACCTTGGCTGACATCAAGGCCTCTTTCTTGAGGACACCCAGATTACCCTGACAGAGCTAAAATACATGCCTGCCCAGAAGCTGATAGAAACGGTAACAGCCAGTGGGTTGCTACTGATTTAAAGAACCGCAGTAACAGTTTGTTTAGAGAGCAGATGAGGTGCGGAAATGGTATTTGACATCGGCTCAATGTTCTGACCTCACTTGTCTTTGCTTTTTTTAGAATCGTCTGTGCCGGCTGTATCGTGTCATACTTGCAGAAGGAAATTCAATAAGCGCTACGGGTATTAGTGGATACTTGTCCCTCCCTTATGAGAAAACAGACTCTTGTTTAATCACAGCCCATGTTTTTATGATAAAAGTCTGCAAAAGGGTATCAGACATTTTCAGTTCCTAAACTAATGTAATTAATGTTATGCAGACTCTTCTGTAGTGTTTTGCCCAGTTTCATTCTAATGGCTCTTTGAGCATTTAAATGAGCTTCCAGTATTTCTACTGAAAGACTCTTCCACAGTCTAATTACATGAAAATATTTATTAATAACTTCTGTTTTCAGTTCCTTTTAAAAAATATCTAAAAAACCCATGCAAACAAGGATGACTTCAATATAAAAAAACCTCTGTTCAAATACAACTCACGCAATTCTGTACAATTTCCTTGTTTTCCGGGCCAGTCTGTTCTTTCATGTATAGATATATTGGCATTATATTTGATTTACTATGTTTGAAAATAATTAGGCAGTGGATTTACAGGAGTTTGTATTGGGATGTAACTTTTTTTCATTGCACCAATCTGACACAGATATGATTTGCTGCCATATTTAACAAGATTAAGTGATCTTTGTTGAGTTTCTGTCCCTCAGTTCTTTCTGTGCAATTTAGAAGTTAGAATTTGAAGGAAAAACAGCTGACAACAAGAGAACAACACTAGCGTATTTATGCCTATTTTCCAGCAGCAGTAACAGGGAGAATATGAACACAGTGATAATAAGCTCATAAGGGTAGCGTCACCATGGTAAATTGTCAGAGTAAGTCCTCAGTAGGGCACGGGACTAAATTTAGAAGACTACACTGCTGGTGAGTCATTGATCGTTGCACAAGTAGCATGGTCTTCTGCTGTGAATATATATACAGTGTTTTGCATACATGGGTATGCCGTTTGGCTGAGATCTGATTATACTGTTGTGCAAATTATATTTTACATTGTCACAGGTGAGATGGAGTAAACAACAGCCCATGGTGAACCTGGGTATTGGGGTTTACTTAAGAACCAACGAGATGAAAGCTTTGACGCTGCTTGATTTCCTCACACACTCGCTGCTCCCTCCCCACTGTGTTCCTCAGGTCTCGATGTCCCTCCCCACAGGGAGGTGGCTGCTGGCCAGGGAAGGACAGACAGAAAGCCCTGTCGGGTGATGCTGTGCCACTGCTCACTGGTACCAGTCTCAGGTGTTAATGGCCAAAGACTCTGGTCATCCATGCAGCACTTGTCTCCATGCAGCAGTCTGATCTCCAGGGTCTTCTCCCACTTCCAGGATCTTTTCTCCAGTTGGGGTCTTCACCACCATTTTTCTGCATCCTCCAGCCCCCAGATTTCCCAATTTAAATAATCACTGTGCAAAAGCAAATGCATGATCAGCTCCTAATTGGTGGTTCTCTTTCACATCTTTTTGTTAATTGGAGGAATCGGGATGTGCCACAGTTATTTAGTCCTGGTGTTATCAAAATTTACAGCCACTCCATACCAGTTGCAGCTAGCAGGCGGCAGGCTCGTGCTTGCTTATGAGTTCAAAAGTTCAGTTTCAGATAGTCACCCACTCACCCACAGGCATGCAATTATCTGCTGCCTGTCACTATTCACAATCTAACTTCTCTTCACCTACTACATTTATTTAAAAAATAAAAAAGAAAGCTCAATCTTGATGGAAAAATAGCTAGTGTTTTTCTGGAAATAAAGAATCTCAATGACTCTGTTGCATCTATGTCAGCGATAACTGTAAGA
Source organism: Burhinus bistriatus (assembly GCA_013397275.1). Classification (NCBI taxonomy): domain Eukaryota; kingdom Metazoa; phylum Chordata; class Aves; order Charadriiformes; family Burhinidae; genus Burhinus; species Burhinus bistriatus. Next base: position 76,592 of record VYXH01012556.1, on the reverse strand, counting down.
ATGGCTGCTGCTTTAAGGGGATATCGTGTGATAAGGCATGCACTAGAGTTACCTGGTTACTGTTGCATTGCAATGACTCTGAAGTAGAAAACAAAGTGGGTGTTTTTTCAACCACACTATAAGCTGTCCTGAAACTAATTTCAAATTTTTGCTTTTCAGTTTAGATAAAATCAATAGTAATTTCAGGTAACATTTTGAAGTTGTCCTTTCCTCTGAAATTTGCCATATTAGAGCACAGGTCAGACTTCTCAACAAAATAGATTTCTAGTGTATGAGACCATGGCTGGCTTACTTGCTCTTTGGAAGAGGACCTATGTAGTGCATTGGCTCTCTGGAAAAGCCAGAACAACTAAGCTCATGTCCGAGAGGGGAAGAACTAGAGAGGGCTATGCTTTTTATTG
>VYXH01012556.1:55460-76161 GCA_013397275.1 Burhinus bistriatus | reverse complement strand
TTTTTTTTTTTTTTTTGGAATACCCTTCCTGTAGGTAATGCAGAGGAGAAAGAGGGAAAGAGACCATGCTACTCCCTGAAAATGCACAGAGTAGGCACAGTGGCATGGTGGATATCAGCAGGGAGACCACTGCCTAAGTTGCATGCTAAATGCATGAAGAAAGTTCACATATATCTCATACGCAGCCAGCAAAGAGTTCAAAAGTGGTCAGTATATTTTCACTGTTCCATTGTATTTTACCTTTGGCTGTCAAAACTATTGCAAAAATAAATGTGCTTTGACAGCAGATATTTTTACAGAAACTCCTGCCCTAAGTCACTATCTCAGTAGCTGGCTATATAAAATGATAGCATGAGATGAAAAGAGCTAGCTTCTGCTCTTAGTTCTGGAAACATAAATCTGGAATAGCTCTACAGAGGTTTGTGGAGTTATTTCTGATTTACGGTAGTGTAGCTGTGAGACAAATAGGCCCAAGGAGTATAGCTGTCTAATATTTTCTTCTGTATACTGTTTTATTACTTTGTACACAGGGAAGTAGACAGCCTCCTGTTACAGGGTGATTCAGTAGCTCCCTGAAACACTGTGATACCATTATAGCCACACAGAAAGGCAGATGCATCAAGCTAACAGCTAGCAGACTCTTCTTTCAATTTCTTGGTGACAGTTGCCACCCAGTGATTTACATCTGGAAATGAACATATAGAAAAGTTCTTTGTGACAGCCCAACATTTGGATGATGTCTTCTTTCAGAAGATCTAATGCCACCATGTTTTGGAGTAGGTTTGAAATTTGTCAGGAGAGTAGACTCTGTGTCCAAAATGTTGTCCGTTATTCCAACAGAACTGCCTTTAATTTGTTATTACCTTGAAAAAGGAGGAAAATAAAAATAATTGGAGATTGCCAGGCACATCACAGACTTAAGGGAACTTTGCAGATAAACATTAAAAAAAAAAGGTCTAACCACAGTGGAGGTCTGGTACAGTGAGTGTTTGCTGCAGACTGTTACAGCAAAGACCTCAAGAGTTGAAATCATGATCCTGAATGAAGGAGATGATAGCATCCTGTATCTTAGTACTGCTGTGGCTCACACTGTCTACAGATTGGCATGAGAAGAAGAAGGACCAAGAATGAAAATAGGGCTTTGAGGTTCCATTGTCCTAGGATTGTAAAGATCTATAGGGCTCAAATCCTGTAAGAAAAAGAATTTGGCTTAGAAAAGTTGGGTAATAGAGTTAAAGATTGTAGGGCTAAGAGTTTCAGTTTGGTCAGAAAGATGAAATTTGGACCAGGCAGTTGGGATAGGCAAGAGCATAGTACTTGATGGGGAGAAGAGTCTAGGGAAAACCAAGGTGGGTGAAGGAAAATGATGCCAAAACCAAGCTGGGGAGAGCTCATGCTGACAGTACAACTGTAAAAATGCTCTTTTAGCATAGTGTGTGTTTTCTAGTTCTTACTTCTGCTTGTGTAACCTTAGGTCAATTCCCCTCTGATCTGTTTTGAGATGTAACTGGAGCTAAACTTTTTGCCATAGCATTCTACATCCGTATGCTGTGTATAGTTTATTACTGAGGTTTATAACATTTCCTTTGTAAAATTACTGGTTGATTAGCATTGATATCAGCATTGCTAATGCAGTAGTGAAAATCAAAACAGTCTCACTGACATATGGGACTTGGCTGTTAAGCCTACTGGGTCTCACTCAGGCAAGCTCACTGAAGCTAAAAAAATTTGCTGATTAACAAGCGCGCACCCAGGGCAGGATCTGTGCATCCTCTTTCACAATGTGTTGTTTGATGCCTGGATTTTACCAGCACTTTAGAACATATAGTTGAGAAATGCTGTTCGCTCTGTGCTCCCAAGAGCCTGACATAAAAGCATCTTGCTCACTGCACACAGTTTAGCATATATGGAAATTTTCACAGAAATGGAGAAAAATGGTTGATCTGGGATTATCTTAAAAAGAATGCATGCAGCCATGTACTGAAGCAGGTCAGGTTGTAATATTGCCTATAAATCTTGTCTTTTAAAAAACAAAAGCATCCAAGCATAGTGTAAATGCAAGTCCATGTCAAAAAAAGGAAAGGTTCAAAAGAGAAGGAAGAGATGCTTGCCCCCAGACCATGGTTTCCTGGAATGTCTCTTCTTTGAGTAGATACCTTCCTGCATGAATGAGCCAAAGTTTGTAGGGAAAGGTAATATCTTTTAAAACTGGAAAAACAGACAGACTTTCAGATGCATAAGCCCTTCTTTAAATATGAAATAGAAACAGAAAACTTTAAAGCTAAACACAAGCTGAGAGCAATTATCTGAACTAAACTATGAACTTTAAATTTAATAGAAGGATGTGATAAAGTAGCTGTAGCCTATGGGGGGAAGAGAAGACATTAATTTATCACTTGTTAAAAATGGTGCTGTTAGTGATGGAATGTGAGAAAAATAGGTTGTGTTTCTATTGAAGCCATGATTTCTAATATTGAGAAGAGTTAGTAATGTCAATTCTCAAGACCATCTTTTTGAGGCACTTTGTAAACAGGGGACATGTATCCCTTGATGATGAGAGCAGGGAGGTTAGTACTGGAGGCACCGTATGGTGAGAAATGTCTTCAGCTCAAGGACATGGTTTAGCGGTGGACTTGACAGTGCTAGGTTAACAGTTGGACATGATGGTCTTACAGGTCTTTTCCTATGAAACGATTCTATGAGGCTATGATTACTTCTGGATAAATGGGTATTTTGATCCTTGATCAGTTGTCTGTATGTGTTCCTTCTGATGTGCAGTGGCAATTTCAGCTGTGTGGTTTACTTGTGGACATCTGGTGCACTGGATCAAAAGATTACACTGCAGGAAGTGCAAAGGTAAGAGCTAGTGAGTCTCATGGTACTATTATGGGAGCATTAATTCTGAGCTGTGATGATGTAGTGGCAAGTTTTATGTTTGTTTATTTGTTTTGGTCATAAGGAGATGCTAGTCCTAATGATGATTTTAGGTAGGTGGAAGGGATGTCTGATGGCTTTTTTCCTATTAAAGTTTGTAAAAGACATTATCCATCTCTAGCAGGCCTACCTTCTTCACACCCTTTGGGTGCATGGGCTGGACCAGTACTTCCCACATTACTTTTCTTCCTTTCGTTTTCTTTAAGGTTTAGAGTCAGAGAGGAAAGAAATGTTGGGTAGGGCCATGCCCAGTTGTCCTTCAGAATATGAGCCCCACCAAAAGACATAGCTGTGTTGAAGCTCTGCTTCCATAAGTTGCTTGTACCATGACTGTGCAGGTCCGTGCAGGTCCGTGCAGCTCCATGCAGGTGAGCAGTTGAGAGAGTAGAAGCCGTACCTCATGCTCACTTATTTCAAAACTGCACTGAATTACCAGTTCTGCGACAAAGCTAACATTGCATTATTCTGAGAAATAAAATACGATTTTTTTTCAGGGATAAGCTAAGCAAAGATAAGTTGATGTATCACAAGAAAATGTTCAAGAAGCATGCAGCTGAATACTGTTTAAAATTCAGGGACGTGTTCTGCCCTCAGGTATACTAATGCACAATGCTTGTGGCAATCATCGTACAAATATATATTTATCTCAGGCCTAAACTGGCCTTCAGTTTGGACAGATTTATTTTTCTTGCAGCCTGACTGTCTACCACTTTGAAATCCTATGTAAATTCCTGATTTCTAGTGTTGCTATTTGCCAGTACAGCACTGCAAGAAATTGGGAAGACAATTTATTTGTTTAGTAGAAGATTTTTTCTTTTCAGGAAAATCTCCCAGGGGCATAAGGCAAGTACAGCACCGGGTCAGCACTTGCATACCATTTTGGAAGTGGGAAACAGAAGAAAGAGGATGTCTGGAGAGCTCTCCTCTCTAACAGTCAGTGAATATAACTAATTTACAAGGATGTTAGGTTAGTTTTCAAAGAACTTAGACCACTTACAGCTCAAGTTCCATTTTTATAACTGACTTCTGAGACTGAATGTCAGTGATATGACATCATTTCAGTGTTTCTCCTTGTATCTGCACATACATTTTTGAACTATCCTAAAGCTACAAAAGGCAGCCTCTGGAGCAGCACCAGAGACTATCTGTGTCACGTTCTTCTTGACCCCTTTCCCAGTCTTCGTTTGCCCAAGAATGAAGTTCCTGAACTGGCACTGTGGAAGGACTGTGTGAAAGTAGGAATTAAAATGGAGGATTCCTTTTTTGAAACTATGGGCATTCATAAATATCAGGAATAGACAGAGAATATGTGGGAATCAATTCAGCAGGAGTTTCATTTTCATCTGCCTGTAGGTGTTTTTGGACCGCAGGAGGAATACGTAATAATGGTTTTATAATCGTAAGAAATTTGGCTGTAGGATGACATGCTGACAGGGCAATTCATTTCTGGTTTTACTCAAATTATTCACTAACGCAAGCAATATGTTTACATGCACAATGAAAATAGAAAGCACATTTTTCCCAGTTCTGGTTGAGGATAAGTAAATGTATACAATGTGCAATGTGTTAATTATAGCTTCACAGTGTGCATCACACTTAAAATAGCTACTATTTACTGTTTCATTAGCACAATAATCATTCCTATGTAGGACTCAAGTGACAGAAAAGTAGCAGAACCATTATTTTTTAAAAACATTTTTGAAAAGAGATAGTTTTATAAAACTCAGAAAGAAGAAATTCTTATGGTTTGGCATTTTCCTACAGTAAACAATCAAAACAGAAGTGTAGCTGACCTTGAGGGATTTTATTAAATCAAAGAACAGAACAGGATTTTTGAAGGTAATAAATTATAGAAGACTGTCAAAGATGTGCAATGCAGGTAGACTTCTGCCAGCTGCAACTGACAAGGATGCACCCTGATCTTACAGGGGTTGTGTTTAATGTTGGAACAAATAGCCCTGATGACATATTCAATTCCAGAGGTGGATCTGGTCAGTAAGAGTGTGGAATGATGTGTGGAAAATTTTGAATGAAGAACTGTCATAAGCCAATTGCTGATTGACTTCCAATTTTTTGCCTATCCAGGTCAATGATGAAATTATCTTGCAGGACATGACCCAAGAGTCAAAGACCAAGGTAAGTTGCAGTTGACTCATTAGCAGGGAGAGAGCATGACAGAGGGTCAGAAAGGTGTGACATAGAGAAGAGGTGAAGAAGACCGATGGGATTACCTGTTGTCTGGCCAAATGTCAGACTCGCAGAAAAGGTGGCTTGAGCTTCAGAAAGATGTGAAATTTGTGCTGTGCTATTTGAAAAACAAACAAACCAACCAAACAAAACAATCCTGTAACTGTCTTACATTTCCTCAAGGGCTAAAACTCCAGTGGTTAACAAATACCTTTTACTAAAGTTCTTTCTCTTGCTTGTCAGCCTGGATGTTTGCTGGGAAACTCAGAAAGGGCAGAGCATGAGCTAAACTCTCTGGGTTTGTGTGGAAGCGAGGAATGACTTGGGCGGCAGAGAGGTTGCTTCCAGAGTGTTGCTCTGCAGGAAGGGTGTTGGAGATACAGTGTGTATGAGAGTATTTTCTGGAGATACAGCTTTTGGGACATGAAATCCAGTGGTTAGATCTACTTTCAGTGAGTCTCAGTCCAACACTGAAAGGAACTGGTAAGGGATGTTATCTGTATATGCCCTGATTCAACTACCCTTTTGGAAATATTGTCACCCCTTTGGGCCCCAGCCTAGAAAGGGTTAGTCTGGAACATCAGCGTCTTCAGTGGGAATGATAAGCTCCTTCCATCCTAAGTAAGACACCATTGCCTGGCTAACAGGCAGTAACATACATTGGTAAGGAAAGATGTCATACACTGTATGTAGAATAAGAGACATTGAAAATAAAATTAGGTCAAGCAGAGGTCTCACCAGAATCACAGCGTCTTAGAAGGCAGATGAGTCTAAGAGAGTCCTACATAGCTGAAAGAGGTAAGGCCAAACACAGAGCTTGTCTAAGTCAGATAACTTAACATTGGGACACCCTCTGAAGGTGTCTCTTTACCGAATGCATAAAGATCCTAGGGTGACTACACTCCTAAACTAGGCCCCTAAACTGCCTAAATGCCTATGGAATTAGTCAGGCAATGTGTACGGCTTTAGGTTAACTTTTCATCTGTTTCTAGTACAGAGTTGTTGTTTAACCTTATATATGTGATAATCACTTATACATGAGCTTGCTAAACAAAACTTTAGAAACTTTTTTTGAGGATTCACCTTCCCTTCGCATCCTCTGGTCAGTTCAGAAAATTTGGGGATAGTTTTCTTCAGGCTTTTTTATCTCAAGGAAATTATATTATCTTTCAATAAAATCAAAATATCTCTGGCAGCCTCTATCAATCTCCATCAATCTCCATAGGTTTCTTAATGAAGAGATTATTGTTGTCAAGGCAGCTGAGCACAGGCTGATAGAATAATTTAGAAGACATTTCAGAGATTTCTGAGTAACTGCATGAAGTGACACTGTCGTTAGCTGACTCCTTGTTTTCTCCTGGTCTCGTCTTCACCTTCTGGTGTTTGGAAATTATTTTGTATTTCTGTAACTCACTGGATGTTAATTTCATTGCACTTCTGCTGAAGTCAATAAGGAACATATTATGGTTCTGTAGAAGTATATAAATAACACAGTCCACCCACAAGCATTTCTTTGTGCAAAGTATATCCTTCCTTACCCAGTGACTTAATGGCTAGTAAAAAATAATAATATTTATTTATGACAAATTGAATAAGACTCAACTACAGAAGGGAACAGAGGTCAAGCAAAATGTATTTGAGTAAGAGTCTCATCATTAATTGAAACTCTTGAAATTCTGATCACAATTTTATTATATTATTTTCTTGCTTTAATTGGCATTGGTTCCTATATTTATATTTTTCCACAGTCAGAATGTTTACAATTTAGTAATTATTTTGGGGTATCATTTTTGTACATCTTGTACATTCCTCAATATTATGTAAAGCTTCAGCCTTTAAAACTGTTATGGCAACCCACAGTTTTTTCCAAAAACTCTGGTATCATGATATAGTTCTTCTGTTTCTAACTCTGCTAGAGTCATTATTTTTAATTTGAAGTGATATGGTGACAATATTAAATACTGTAATAATTCAGCTTTTTTAGGGTTGAAAGAATATCATTCTTTATTTGTTATAAACAATTATATTGCAAATCCAGAATATTCAGTTTCAAGTACGAATAATTTACAGAACAGTATAATGTAGAAGTGTGAGTAATCATGCCCATCTTTCATGTGAACATTTGAAGTGACACTGATTGCAGTGGCATTGTGTCTCCCATAATCTTCCCTAAATAAGATGAAACAAGTTACATTTCATTGTGATTCATAAGGTTTGGGGACTTGAATATCTAGCTCAAACTCACACACCATTGCCAAGGTTGTCTTGCAGTTATCGTGGTGCAATATAATCTGCTTAAGAGAGCAATTCAGATCTTAAGTTAACTCAGTCTCTCTCCTGAGTGTCTGCCTCTTTCTGCGGACCATAAATAAAGTGTAGAACAGCTGCGCTCTTACGTGAGAATCTCAGCTGAGCACCTAAACTTGGAACGACTAAAACGTGCAGACAACATACCTTTTTCCTTTAATGTATTTTGCAATTGTACAAAGTAAAACTTCTATATTAAATGCTGCTCTAAGGATATAGACAAAAATGTATTTCTAGTAAAAAAGCCCAAGGCTTATCAGAGGAAACATTAACAGTATGAAAAGTATGTAAAATACTTCAAATAAACCTAGACTAAAATGGAGACTACTTGCTGTCCGCTTCTGAATTTGTAGATCAAAGAATGGAAGGATGCTTTTTAAGTACAATCTATCTTCCATAGCTTAATTCAGGAACAACCTCTATTAGAAACCATTACTGGATTGGATTCTACTATAGTAAAGACCTTCTAGGGTATTTTTTTCGTGAAGCAACAAGAAAGTTGGATCTTCATGAAGCCCAGATGGGAGTCATTCATAAGACGTTTTTGACAAAGGGGTCCTGGCTTTCAACAGGTTTGATAAAGATAGGAATTTCCCTCATTTTCTGTTTGATGAAGATTTGCCAAGAATATCACATTTACTGCCATTGCTCCCAACTCTTCCAACTTGCCTTTTTTTCCAGAAATTATTTTCTAGACCCCTTGAAAGGAGGAGGGCATACTGTAGCCAGCAACGTACAGAACACAATCTCACCAGCTTTCTTTAAATATAGTGGTTTTGCACTATTCTTTACATGACAGAGCAGCCCCCAGGCTTTGAAAATCATGTTCAGTTCTTTTACCTCACTGGAAAGGAGAATGCCCTGGCCACCAGCTGCAGGCTACTTCATGATAAGGGTGAATTTGAGGATGTCAGTCCCCACCTTACCTCACAAGGCAGAGCAATGGTACAGAGAAAATAAATTGCTACTTCTTGTTCCAGAGGAGAAAAAGACTTACAAGAGTATATGTGATTGTAAGATCTGTTGGGGCTTATTTGTAAGGGGACCACTAGAGTTTTGCGCTCCTTTCAGGAGGGATGAGTCTATTTTACTCAATTGAGCATATAATGGAGTTACCTTATGTTGTGGTTTTGGCCGGACCAGCCACTGAGACGAATGACAAATACTCTCCCCCACCTCTCTCTCCAAGGAGAGGGAGGAGAGAGAGAAAGAGACTTATGAGTTTAGAAGAAACTAAACTATTTTAATTAATTATTAATAATAAAATTAAAAAAAAATGAAATATATACATTATATACAAAACCATATCAAGCTCCCAGGATGATGATCACATCACCAGCAGGGACTGGGAATGTCCCAGACTGCACTCAGCGATGGACAGGAACTGGATTCCAGATCTGGATTCAGGAACGCACAGATAGGGATCAAAGGCAGACGGAGTCCTCCTCAGATGCTGGCCATTGAAGGAAGAAGCTGACCCCTTTTATCCCTCAGCTTTTATACTGAGCACAAGGCAGATGGGGTGGAATACCCTGTTGGTCAGTTTTGGATCACCTGTCCTGTCCGCTCCTCCCCGCAGGTGCGACCCCTCTATGCTCTTCCACTTCCAACCCTCCACCTTTCTGCATAACGAAGTGAGCTGGCCTTGGTTGTTATAGCAGTAAGTGTAAGCAGGAGCCTCTCTGCATACCATTCCTTGGCATAAATTACAAATAATCGGGTCTTATCACTCTGGGAGCAAACAGAGTCTCCACAATACGCTGTTAATTTCAGAGAGTTCAGTTAGTTAGAAGAGGTTTAGCTGTGAAGTAAAATTACTGAAAAGGAAATGGGTTCTGTTTTACCTCAAACCAGGACACCTTACCACGCAACATGCAGTTGTACATGCAGTTCCTGTTTGGAGACATCCATCTGTCCTCAGCCATTGCCCATGGATCCTATGGCTATGTCTATTCGGATCAAACCCTAGCCTTGAAGTAGATTTGCATTTATTTTCACAGAATCATAGAATCATAGAATGATTTGGGTTGGAAGAATTAAAGATCATCCAGTTCCAGCCCCCCTGCCATGGGCAGGGACATCTTTCACTAGATCAGGTTTCTCAAAGCCTCATCCAGCTTAGCCTTGATCACCTCCAGGGATGGGACATCCTCAGCTTCTCTGAACAGCCAGATAAGTTTCTCCCATTTGCTTTGCTTGGGACTAGCCCCTCTTGGAGTGAGCTAGTTTGCGCAGTCCAAAATTAAGTGAGTGAGCTAACCAACATTGGGGACAGGCAGGGATCCAACGCTGATGTTTGCTCCCTTGACCTCTTATGAGCTTAACCCCAGAGTCTGAGTTCTACTGCAGGTACATCACTGTTTTCACATGTTAAGCCTCACTGAAGTCAATAGGACACCTATATGCAGCAAGGCTTATAACCATGATTCAGACATCTCATAAGTCAGCATCAATCAGATTGAATTCTGTCAGGCGAGAGGCAATAGGCAGATCATTATCAGACTAATAAGAAAAGGAGAAAAAAAATCCCAGAAAGAAGAATTATTAGAAATCTGCCCTCTGTAATGCTAAAGTTCAAAGTAAAACTACTCAATGGGATCACTTACTTGGGAGGAGCTGCCTGGATAAAAATAGATTCCTTATTGATAGTCAGATCATTGAGACACTGAAAAAGACAATATTGAAAAAGTGCCTGCAAACTCATTTTGTTTGGCATCTGACTGAGTTGTGGGAGCCCTGAAGCTACCAGCAGCTTCCTGCCTGCCACTCCTGGAAATGTTTTAGATAGTGCAAGAAATAAACACTACCCAGTGGGAAACTCCAGACTAATGTTTTATATTGATTACATGCTAACAGCAGGGAGAAGCTTGACATGGACTTTCAGAAGTTGAATGCGTGAGCTGAATACCCTTTTCTAATAACAAACAAGATACGAAATCTAGGACACTACACCATCCTGTCAGATAAAAGGGGTTTAAAATTGCATTCACACTCCCCCTAAGCCAGTGACGGTGGTGTGGCTCTGAAAAGCCTGAAATTATTCCTGATTGTTCTCTAAGTCAAATTAATTCCATTAAAGTCAACTGCAAATCAGATCAATGTGATTTGTATTTGAAATTTCATATGTTTGCCAGGTTTATTTTTTTGGGGGGTGGAACCAAATTATTTTCATACATATATTAGATTATGTACTTTATAAAGTTATTTAAAAAAAACAAACCCAAACATAAAAAAAACCAAGAAGGCCAAGGTGAACTTATAATAGGCTTGACGAGGATATCGTAAAGTGAATTGAATTCCGGTTGACAGGTGTGCTTTGGTGACTGACTGAATCTCCTGGTAGCTGTGGGTATTGTCACAAGGGGTGATGTTCTTGCTCCACAGAGAATAGAAAGATTCACAGAGAATTCCTAGGGTTCTGATTGTCTGTATGAATGCAAAGTTCAAGTTTTGGTAACTAATAATGCTTAGTATTTCTAAGAATCAATGTGCATACACTTGATATTGAGGCTAGTGACTGATTATTTATATGTGTTTGGTATGCAATTTCTCTTGTTTTTCGTTTTTGCTGATATCAGTCATTCCCTTATATTGCATTTAGTAATGGTAATGGTCTCTCAGCTGCATTTCTGTGTGAAAATCTCCCAGCAGGCCTTTTTGTGCCTTTTTGTTTGGTTTGGTTTGTTTGATTTTTTTTTTTTTTAAAGTTTCTGGTGTGCTTTTCATTGGTGCTCTTTTATGGCTTTCTCCCTGCTCTGGACACTGCGTGCCTGGTGCTTTTCCATTTAATAGATCTAGCTGAAATTCTTCTGCCAAGTCTGTTAGGCAGAAAGGGGCTGGGTTTAATTTTCCCTCTGAAGGAATCATCTGGAGCCCTGGCAAAACTCTTGGAAACTAAGTAGTGGGGGAGGCTGCAGTAGGAATACCCTCAATGGATGAGTTCCAGGGCTGGCTGCCCTTACGAGCTATTCTTACTCACAAGCATCAAGTGCAAGAAACTAAGAAAATACTTGAAAAGAAAGAATAAACTATGGAAAACCACTATAATGCTACTTTATAAGAACTGAGGAGTACTTACTTTAGTCCTCGTTAAGTGCTGCATTGCTAACAAAATTATGTATTAAGTCAGTCCCTCCCCTCCTCCGCTTCGTCTCACTGAGGGCTGTTGAAACCCAGTAATTCAGCAGCTCCATCATCTGGTTGTATGATGCTTTGGGGAAGCTACTTGAAGTGAGCACACTTCTGATGCCAAGGGCAGAGGCTATCAGCTTCATGCTGCTTTGTGTAGCCTCAGCTCAAGCAATTTTAGCTCTGCCCTCCCACTCCGTACGTGTGGTTCATTTGAAGCAGCCTCTACACCCTTTCATCTCTATGTGCCGCCTCTGCAGTTTCAGCATCTATGACACAATCAAGTCGCAGAATACACACTCTTTAGGAATGATTCAAGGGCATTCGGAGCCCTTAACTGAGTCCTTGACACTAGGTAGGACCACATCCCTAGCATCAGCTTCCTCAGACTTATCCACTCACCCCATTCATCAATTTCTTACTGTGTTTCCTCATCAGCCTAGGTGACTCATAGCTCCTAATCATGTGTGTGTCCTGTCCTTTCATTTTCTGGCATTACTTGAACACTTAATCTTTCTCTAACTCAAAAGTTAACTGCTTTTGAACCCAACTAAAATTCAAATAATCTGAGTGGGTAACTTCAGTGAGCTATTCTCCTTGCTGATTCTCCTCTACGCCCATCTGATGTTGCCGAGAAATGCCATTCTGGAGGCTTTTGATACTATACAGGAGTAAGTATTGCTTTTTTACGGATCTGATTCTCTCACATATATTGTTGCCTTTGAAAAAGGTCTTCATTATGTGTATTTCAATTATCATCATAGTACTTAATTATACCAGAACACTGAACAAATTCGTTCTCTATATAAAATTGTGTTTGCACACAATGGTTCACAAATGTTTTGAAAAGAGTAAAAATTATTTTTTCATAGCTTTAGAGTCAGAAGTAGTAGAGTGCTGTTTTCTCAAGATTTCTCAAAATACCGATTTCTGGGAAAAAAGCAGGGTAACAAGTGAAACTTTCAAAAGGCTGCAAATGATCAAAACAAGAGGCCTCTCACTGGGGCTTTTTGATATTCTTAATTATAAGAATCACTATCATCTCATATTGTAAAATATATCATCTCTAATAAGAGATCTGGAAGCTAATGACCTGAAAGCAAGTGAACACAAATCTAAAGCTTGCCAAAGACAGAAGAAGTTTCTTTTTTGTAGGAATCCCTGATGAGAATTCATAGCCTATGGGGAAATTTGGGTATCCGTGGCTTTAAGCTAGGGTGAAATGGATTTTTTAATTATATTTAGTTCACTGAAGAATACATTTTTGGTTGCTCAGCATCAATGGGGGTAAAATTTGCAAACTACATATACTTTTTATTTTGAGCAGAGAAGGAGGAGATCCCAGCATAGACACTGCCAGTGAGATCCCCTCCACACACACATCTGTCCAGGAGGAGTTAGAAATGCTCACCCGAGTCGGGGGATGCCCTTGGTTCAGTCCCCCTGACATTTTGGTTGGTGAGAACCTAAACCTCCCACCACCTATGTGGCTTAGTAAACTATGATGTTGTAGGCCAAGGCTTCCTGCCAGTTTTTGTCCAAGGGAAGGAAGTTTAATAGGTGGTGGGGTCAACCTGGGCCCTTGTAGTAAAATCCACATCCTTTGCTGGGTCTCTTTGACTCCATGCCACATCTCTCCTCACTCCCCAGATCCCAGGGCAGCATCTCAAGCTGGCTGTTCCTTTCTCTGCGGTTCCTGAGAGCAAATTTACCTTAGTCCCTGCAGTGTACCTCCAATACTGCTTCTTACCATCAGAAGGGGATTCAAATCACTTAACTGTATATGTCAAAACTAGTCATCCTAGGGTCCCTTTACAATCGACGGAGAGATGCATGCCTAATTCTGACTCATCTTCTCCTAAAGTAAAGGTCTATAATAGATGTAAGTAACAAAAATGCCTGTCCCATTCTCTCACCTACCTCAGACCTTTACTGTAGGATGGAATGAACTACATTCAAGTGAGCATGTCTCTACAGTGAGTACAAAAAAGGACTGAGGTGACTAGCTCTGATGTAGACACATTATAAATATATACACAAATATGGACGCGAGCCAGTCCACGCTATGAAGCTTCAGAGCCGAGAACCAGCTGCTGACCCAATTTTATTAACATTATTGGACATAGCTGGTTGGCTGACAGCCAAGGATCTCCAAGTGCCCAGACACTCACTCCAGTCCCAGTGCAGGCAGATGAGATCCAACAGCCTTGACTGTCTGTTGTTCTATTAAGGAGAGCTGCAACTGAAATGTCTTCTTCAGGATACCGTACAGAGGGTTTTTTAGGTTAGAAATAGCAGTCTTTGGGAATCCTTGCAGTTGGGGACTCTCTGGCATGTGATGAGTTTTGTTCAGACCTTTCCAGTGATGTTCCTCACTGCATAAAGTAATAAAATGATTAATGAGACTTTGGCTGAATGACACAACAGAGGACAATCACCTGAAAATCAAGCCTATCCCTGCCTCCAGCAAATATTTAAATAGGAAGCAATCTGTGAAAGTTGATAACAATCTTCTTTTCCCTCAGCACAGAATGCTGAATCAGACCCTGCTTTGGTACCATTACCTGCCATGAAGGTAAAAAATTTGGGGCAAGAGTCTCACCTGGAGTGTCTGGGAGTCAAGATGCTGCTTATAGGGGAGATGACCTCAGTATGAAGTTCAACACAAATGGAAAAAAATGGCTCAGATGAGACCTCGGTTCTAAAAGTTATTATAGAGGAGAAAACAGTCTCAAGAAATCTTTAAATAAGCAAAAAGCAAGAATTACTGTTTTGGAATTAAAAAGGGCTTTGCCACTTACCTTTATGTACAGCCAATGCTATCAATTCTCATTATTCTGTTTCGTTTGGAGCCAAGGGCAGTGGAATAAAAATGTTCTTTTCAGTGTATTCCCCAGGGGGTAATTCAAATATAATTGCATTTTTTATGAGATGTTTGGATTTTAACTTAACTTTATTTTAGTTTAAGATACTTGTACTTTCTAAGAAAAGGAAGTAGTCCGTTTCTAAGAAAAGGACTTAGTAAAGTCACTGAGGTTTATCCTTTTAAATAACTTTTAGACCTCAATGGAGAAAGTCTTTTTATTCTTTGCCCCTAATCTATAGTAATAAAAAACGCCACCACTCTTCTTGTATTTTTTAATTCTCATTTGTTGTGAACTGATTATGGATAATCATGGAGCTGGCACAGATGCTCAATGATATTTCAATCATGGCTTCAGCAAAATATAAGCAGAGAAGTACTGTAATAGGTATATACCAAGTCCTCAGCTGAGAGCTGGTACAAAACGCTCAGATGCCCTCTGCAGTCCCTGGAGACATTTTTGCATCACAGAGTATTCTCACACAATTCATTTTTGTTGGCTACATTTTGCCTTCACTGGAGAAGATAAGAAAATCCTAGAGGACTAAAAAAAGAAAAATAAAAATCATTCCTACTTTCCAAACTAGCTCCTCCATAAGAATGTTAAGTGTCTAAAATTTTGGGTGCCCTGTGTAGTGAAGGAAGCGCTTGAGCAGTTCAGTCAATAGACCTTGGCACCGACATTTCAGACGGGATGGATGACTTGTTCCCTGGAGGCACCTGCTGCCCTGGAGTCCCTGGGCAGGAAGAGCTGAGGCGCTCAACTCAGCTAAGGTGACTGAGGTTAAGTAGGGTGAAATCCACCCTCAGTCTTTCAGTACAACCAGGTTTTCCACTCTGCAGAAGCAGTCTCCTTATTTTATTTATTGCTTCGTATTAGGTAACCTAAATGCATGTCAAGGAATTGTTTTGACTTCACATGTTTCTTCATTTTGGGAAATTATGTTGACCTTTGTTACCATCTCTACAGTCAGTTATTTAAAAAAATTAGTGAACAAGCCCTTCAGCTTTCCTTGATTTGTCTGACAAGGAGCAGAATATCTCTAATAGATCAACCTTCCTCATCTACTTTATTTAGGATCACACTGGCACAGGACATTGACTTTCCCTGTTTCTAAGGCTGAAGTTCCCCACCACCTGTGTAATAGGAAGATTAAAGTATTTTTCCTTCTCACCTTAGAAAGTTTAAATTAAACTATGCCTCTGGCTTTCTCACAAGCAAGTTTCATTTAAGACAGCAGATAAGGTCCAGTGTTTGAAGAACATTAATTATAGTTGGATGATGCAAGTTCAGATGATAAAACCTGGCTGCTGTAAGCTAATTTTTACAAAAGACCTTATCCTGCCATGCTACTGGCGGGGGGCGGTGAGGAAGGAACAGTGAGTTTTTCCCTTCTGGAGAATCCAGACAATCCCAGACATCTGGTAATAAATGTCGCACTCAAAATTTTCTAATGAGAGAACACATCATATATAGCTAAGGATGATATATCTCTAATTAACTGTAAGAGATGATACATGCTGTTACAAAAACACAGTCAATTCCGAATTGTCTAACCTGCAGACAAGGCTCACAGGGGTACCCTTTCATTAGCGCAGTAAGTAATACCAGGTGATTTCCACAGAGCAGAAGTACTCAGGATATAGTTTCCTCGCAAAGACAAGTTTTTCAAGCAAATCCTTCAAAGAGCATCAGTATTGTTGACACTTTATGTTTAGTGTTATGTCGGGTCACTATGCTTGGGATGAAGGACGAGCTCAGCCCAGAGTACCTTTATGGGAGGGGCACATGGTTGTGGGGGAAAAAGAGGTGAGACCATTCTGCTGCACTAACACAGCTTAGTTCAAAACTAAACCTGGAGCACAAATCCCTGGAAAAACAGGGACTACCGCCTTTCCATCAGTGGCTGGGTTACCTAGCATCCTGTTTTCACAAAACCCAAGTGGCATGGATGAAAGTAGTGATCTACAGAGTGACAGACAGATGTATGCACATACCTGAATCACGGTTGCCTAAACTTTGCATCATTAAGAAACCATGCTAAAAAACCAACAGCAGTTGCCAGCTACTGTAAGGTCTGAATGTGCCACAGATTGAGAGATTAAAAAAAAAAAAAAAGAAAAATTGTCAAAAAATCAAAGAACAGAGAAAAAAATTCAGAATTTCTTTGGGCAGAAAAACAGACTGAAAGAATCAGATGCATTATTTATGGTAAATTATCCTCTTACCTTTGCTCAAAATTCACTTTATTGGCAAGTTTGAAATGATGCTCATGTTTAGGTGAGCATCTAATTTTTTTTTTTTCTTTTTCAGAGTAGAATAGAATAGACTATTTTGGTTGAAAGGGACCTACAATGATCATCTAGTCCAACCGCCTGACCAATTCAGGGCTGACCAAAAGTTAAAGCACATTATTAAGGGCATTGTCCAAATGCCTCTTAAAACATTGACAGGCTTAAGACTTTCAGCTTAAGAGTCTGATTCCTGTGCGTACTGTAACAGAATAGGATAAAAGTAAACACAATTGCAAGGAAAGAAAACTCCTCTTGGGTTTTTTCTCTTTCATTTCCAATTTTTGGTCAAATAGCTCATGCTGTATAAATTCTTTGCTAATGCAGTGCTGTATAACCTTGTCCATGGATTCTTGCCTACAGATATTCCTTCTGTATAATAGGGTGTCAGATATGATAAACTTCAAGGTGTTTCTTTCACTTGAGAAGAACACTGTAAGCTACTCCATTTCCCTTTGTGGTGCTCTGCTGAGCAACATTTTAGCATAACCCTGTTTAAAACATGCATGCAAATATAGTAGAAATAAACAGAGATCTGTGAATGTACAACAAAAATTATTAAAAGCACTGAAAACTTCTATGTGAAGGCAATCTGAAGAGTATCACTAAAGAAGAAATCCATTAGATCTTGTAGAAAAAATAAATTGTACAGCAAGTGTTGCAATTACTCTCTCCTGATATATAAAGGACTAGGGAATTCCAGCAGAGTTGGAAAGTGAGACATTTACAACTGATTTTTTTTTCACAGAACAATCAATATTAGAAATTCATCTCCTCTGCCTCCCTCTGATATAATTGGGTTGGTGTATTTTAGAAAAGGACAACATATACACACAGGTAATAAAAAAATGAAATGTCAGAGTGAAAAGCCTGAGCTGTGTGCCCTAGTGCACAGAGTCAACACTGGGTATCCACTCAAAAATTAGCCAGGGGAAGGCTGTTGTATAACTGGCTGCTTAGGAGATTCAGGAATAGGGTGGAAATTGTGATACTTTGCTGCCGGTCTGACCTGGCATAGCAATTGTTATGCGTAAAGTCAAATGTTGTAGCCCAGAGAGACACACTAGGGACGAGGAGCCAGCGGTATACCTGAATTGATGGTAGCTCATTCAGAGACGGAGGTGAGGCCTCGGCAAGCCTTATTTTTGCGCAGGTGTCACAAAACCTGGATCTTGCGCATCCCGATCTTGCTATAGAGACAAAACGCAAGGAAAACGCAAACAGACCAAGGGCTGCCATCAAATAGTGTTTACACAAATGGCTCTGGCAGTTTTCAGGGGTTACCTCAGGTTCCCACAGCTGTTCAATGCTTTTGGCTGTAGCAACCTACCCAAAAGCTGAGCTAGCAAATCAGAGTACCAGAGCACCTCAGCCTGGGACTAAATGAAATTTCCAGACTTATTTTACAAGGCCTGATACTCTGACTCCAAATTTAACAAACTAAGAAAAACCCCAAACAAACAAACAAACAAATCCTAGCGAAAAAAGTATATAGAAAAGAAGCACTAATTTAACCTAGTTCCAATAAGGAGACATTCTATGTTGGTATGTTTTATACCTAGAAAATACTGCCATTTACTTCAATAAACGGGTTAAGTAAAACCCACACAGCTTTATTTGTAGATATTCACAAATTTATTTGAGATCAAAGTGCTGATTTAATATACCTGTATAACACACAATGAATAGGCATACTATTTGGTTTACGTCTCATTTCTACCTGGTTTAAAGTAGATTTTGGGGAAATTAGGAGCATCCCGGCAGTAAGTTGCAGTGGTCATGAGAGGGTTATAAGCACCCAGATCAGATGTCTTCTGATTGTAACAAATTAAAGTGGTTAACAAACTTTCCTCAAAGCAAGTGTTGTCATTCTGAAGAAAATGGGGAATTTGGAGAAAGTTGCGTGACTATGGCTGGGAATGGGGTATGATGGTATTGCTGTTGTCACCGCTCTATGGTTTTCTTTTCTTTACAGAGAACATACATGGAGATAGAGCAGTGGATGTAATAGCAGCAGTTCCATAGGTGTTTGATTTATACCAACTGATATTTGCAGAGGTTATTGGTTTGGGTTTTTTTTCCTTCTTCTTTTTTTTTGCTTAACATTTACAAGAAGCCCTGAATTAATACCCCTCACTTCCATTAACTATGTAGCCAAGCCAAACTAGTACAACACTTGGTTTTGCTACAGTAAATTTCACAGTTTCCTAAGTACTTCCCTCTTCTCCTTCAGACATCTCTCTGTTTTCCAGAGAAACGGAAAACTCTGCTTCTTTCTTCCTCTGTTCATACACAGCAGTGTTTGTGAAAGGAGAGATGGTAAATGTGAACTGCAATGTGAAAATATTCTCTGGAATGTAGTGCTCAGGCATATGGTTCTGCTCTTTGAGATAAAAAAAAAAAAAAGGCAAAAAAAAAAAAAAAAACTATAACAAAAAAGATAAAAACTAGAAAAACAAAGAAGTTTCCTGNCTTTGAGAAAAAAAAAAAAAAAAGGCAAAAAAAAAAAGACAAACTATAACAAAGAAGATAAGTACTAGCAAAACTAAGAAGTTTCCTGTTTCCATTGTAACAGTAAATTGATAATAGTTACTTGTTCAACATGGACAATGATCACACTGAAAAAGACTAAGTTGTTCCTTGCTCAGATTAGTCTGAAATTACTACAAACACATTTAAAATAAGTTTTCATCATCACCCTAGGGTGTTATATACAACAATGTTGTTTGATTGAATTGTGGATTATAAGTCTGAGGGAAGGGTTCCTGAAAAGTACTTTAACAGGGTTAAAAAGAGATGGAAGTTGTGACGTTACTATGGAGCTATTTTAGAAAATGTGAATTAGTGAATTTTGTTCATGCTAAGATTTTATGCTACTTACTTCTGTATTGCCACGGAATATAGTGACATTTCACAAACTAAGAAAAATAAAAAATGATTGGTTGTATTAGGCAGAAAAAATTGACAATATGTAAGTCATAATTCAGAATACTGAAATAAAAATTGCCACAAAAAAAATTACATATCTGAAGATTTATCCTCTCTATATGCATATGTTATATAAAGATTAAATTTTTTGTTGAAAAAACAAATTCATGTGCAGTATCTCTTGCCCAGAATATCTGTGCAAGTGGAAAGTCTTGAAATTGGA
The DNA here is from genome assembly GCA_013397275.1 of Burhinus bistriatus. NCBI lineage: Eukaryota > Metazoa > Chordata > Aves > Charadriiformes > Burhinidae > Burhinus > Burhinus bistriatus. The sequence continues at coordinate 56,299 of VYXH01012556.1, read as the reverse complement.
CTCATCCTTTATTTTCACATTTTTAACTTTTATTGGTATTAACTTTTGTCATTCTGAACAAATGCTTTTCAAATTGGGACATTTGTGCATAGCTTCTTTACAGTTTTTCAAGCCAAATCTTGGCTACATATGCTGTAATTCGATATACTGTAAGCATAAACACTTATGTTTCCATAATACTTTGAGTAATCTTGTATATTAAAAACTACCCTAACAGAAAAAGAAGTATTGTCTAAAAATTGTTTTGAACAATATATTGGGCATTGAACAGACATCTTTTGCACATTAATTTATTAATGTTCTGTGAGTCTGTAGCCCTTAATCTGCACGAATCTTTAAAATAGATTATGCATTTTCCGTCCTTTAAGAATCGCTTTGTAAAGGATTTAGATGACCAAACCCTATTGAATTTTGAATTTTGTTTGTCTCCAAAAATTCCAGCTAGTTTTCCTCCTACCTTAAAACGGAACAGCTCTTTTAAGTGAACATTACATGAGTTTGAATTTAGCGTATATAAATTATTCATATGAATGCCTACTTCATATTATATTATTTCACAATTTAGAAATGCAGTTTCCAAAACGTTTGCCAAAATTTGACTGTTTCCATAATAACTAAGGTATAGACGTGGCATTAATAACAGAAGTTTGAACGTTGTTTCTGTGGGGGGCTGACCCCAACCATCAACTAAAACTCCATCCAGTCACTCGCTCACTCCCTCCCAAGCAAGCAGAGGGAGAGAACTGGAAGGGCAAAAGTGTGAAAAAACTCATGGGTTGAGATAAAGGCACTTTAGTAAGCGAAGGAGAAAAAAAAAAAAAAAAAGAAAAAAAAAAAGA
>VYXH01012556.1:6782-53201 GCA_013397275.1 Burhinus bistriatus | reverse complement strand
GGAGGACTCCTTACACTCTTCCCCTGCTGCAGCGTGGGGTCCCACCCACAGGAGAGAGTGCTCCACAAACCTCTCCAACGTGAGCCTTTCCATGGGGTGCAGTCCTTCAGGAACAGACTGCTCCAGCGTGGGTCCCCCATGGGCTCACAAGTCCTGCCAGTAAACCTGCTCCAGCGTGGGGTCCTCTGTCCATGGGTCCACAGGTCCTACCAGGAGCCTGCTTTAATATGGGTTTCCCACAGGGTCACAGCCTCCTTCGGGCATCCACCTGCTCCAGCGTGGCATCCTCCACAGGCTGCAGATGAATATCTGCTCCACTGTGAACCTCCATGGGCTGTAGGCCTGTAGGCTGTAGCCTGCCTCACCATAGTCTTCACCATGGGCTGCAGAGGACTCTCTGCTCCAGTGCCTGGAGCACCTCCTCCCCCTCCTTTTTCACTGAACTTTGTGTCTACAGAGCTGTTGCTCTCACGTATTCTCACTCCCTTCTTCTGACTGCTGCAGCTGCCATTGTGCAACAATTTTTTTCCCCTTAACTAAGTTATCCAGGAGGCACTACAACCATCGCTGATTGGCTTGGGCTTGGCCCTGGCCAGCAGTGGGTCTGTCTTGGAGTCGGCTGCCATTGGCTCTATCAGAAATAGGGGAAGCTTCTAGTTTCTAGCAGCTTCTCACCGTAGCCACCCCTGTAGCACCCCCGGTACCAAAACATTGCCATGCAAACCCAATACAGAGGCTAAACCATGGAGCTTTTGTTGACCTGTGCCTGGGGACCTGCTAGCATAAGTAAACTGGTTCCTGGGTATATATCTTCCATGTTCTAGCTGACAAAATTATAATTGGAAAACTGTAATGTGAATTGGATCTCAATCTTTCACTCCAGAACAGAACTGTTTGTTTCTGAAACATATTTGTATGCTATTTTGGTAGCATATGGTCTTGTTTTATGATGTATGTTGGCATTTCTTGGGATGGAAAACGCAATACAAACATGACTGATCAGGAAAATTGCTTATCGAAGTGTGGAACCAGAAGAAGAAAAATTTGATGTACTTATCTCAGTGTATGAGCTTTTTGGACACTTCCTGAAGAACATAGTCACTCACTTAGTTTAGGTGGCCAACGTCAAACTCAGGTTTTCAATATTCGATATTTTTCCCCAAACACAACCTTGTAGATTTCCTTCCTGACTTTTTAGCTAGTTTTGGAAAGGAAATTTTTATTTTTTTTTTCCTCAGCTGCCCCCTTTTCTCTTACACGTAGAGGAGGTTGAAGTGGCAAGGAAAGATTACTTCAAGCTTTCATAAGAATCTTCGTAAGGAAGATAAACTTTTAATTACCATTGGGAATCTTGTATTAAAAAAAAAAAAAGTTCAGTAAGTTAAGAATTTACCTCTATAATACTAGCCTAGGCTTGTGGCTGGTTGGGAAATTGCTGGACTTTGCCTGTCCATGGTAGATTGACAGCTGTTTCATATGGAACAGTTAAAATTGTGCTCCTTGGGACACGTCAATCACCAGTCATTCAGATGATATCATGCATCTTCCAGAAAGTCATATAATGGAAAATGCCATAGAATTGATGAAACCTAAACCAAAAAACTGCTCCAAGTAAGTGCTTCATTTGCCAGGGTTTTGTATTTCTAAACTATTTGTAAATATAAAATGATCGTTTAGCACTTAATCAAAGAAGTTATTAATGTTATAATTAAGTTATTATTATTTTAAATTTGAAACACAGCTTTATCAAAAATATTTAATAGGTATATGCTGCTCATTATTAAAAGTGTCAAGTAAATGCTGGTTGTGATAACTCAGTTCCAGATATTCTTGGGAGAGACTTAATGGAATTTTTTTTTTGATGCAGAACCCTGTGAATTGCTTATTTCTTCCAACTATAATAAGGACACTGAAATGAAGAAAATTTGCTTAACTCTTTCCTTCTGTTTTTTTAGACAAAGTTATAAGATTAACATGTTAGGGTTGATGCTAGAAAGGTACAGTTCATAAAACCACCAAATTTTTCCTCTCACCACATGCTTTTTGATTCCCAGCAGCATGAAATCATCTTTGCGCATGTTTGGGAAATAATTGGGTTTGATGTTTGCAAAGCCTCTGTAAAGTCTGGACGTTTGTGATCAAAATGTTACCGGTTGCATGCTTTTTGGAAATTCTCTGCAGGTCGTATTCAGGCAGTTTAAGTCCCACCTGAGGTATTATCTCCCATTCACTGGCTTGATCCAGTTTCCCTCTGAAAGCCATATGTCAGCCCTTCAAAAGCCTTCAAAGTTGCTGTCTCCCTTACTGACCTACCACCAGGAATTAGGTAAGATTTAAGCTCTGTGAATATTCACCATGAAAAAATTATTTGATATTCTAGTGTGGCCTTTGAATTTAAAGTACACCTGGTGTATATTTTTGTCTGTATGTACCCCCCACCCCCCAACCCCTCTGTCTTTTCTGTGCATTGTGGACATTTGGTTACAAATTTGAAGAACATTTTCACACATTAAATTTTTAAAATGGATAGGTTTAAATGTACTTCAATGAAAAGTATTTTTGCAAAGTTGCATTTGTAAAGGCATTTTAATTCTCACACAGCTGTTCTGTGGAGCATAATTCCAGTAATTATCATAAACTATAGAAAGTTTGCTTTTTAAAGAAATGCAGTGTTCCTTACACAGCCAAAAGATCATACATGCTAGAGCATACATGTATCTTGGAGGCTGAATATAAATTTGACAAAGGTGATTAAAATAATTATTGCTGATTCTTCAGCTTTTCCTTTTTCAGAGGTTTTTCGAATGATGTCTTCCTTATAATTACTCTCCATCTCCACCTAACATTCGGTGCACGAGCAACAATAATGAGCAGGTAATACGTTGCGGGTAATGCCATACATTGCTTGCATTTGTAACTGTCTACATTGTGCAGTTCCATGCTGGGCAGAGAGCTGTGCTGCCTCTGTCTACACAGCACTGCTGGTGATACACAGAGAGACTAGCCTGAGTTACAAAAACAGCAGACAAAAACTAGCCCAGGGGTAACCACTCACCCCTGCTTCAAATTCCAGAGTTATTGTTTCCAGAAATACCAGTTCAAGTTATTTCTGCATGGTGTAGTATTGTATAGGATGGGTACATCCAGAATAAAAATCGAGTGGAGAAAGTTAGCAGAGGCAATAGAAGACAGCCTTAACTCATCACAACATCAGCACAACTCAACTGCTTGCATTTCTTTTGCTTATAAGCTGTACTAAAGAACATCATAGTCAGATTGGTGTTTGCTGCTTGGGACCATGGTCTATTTCTTTTCTGAAGGGCAATGTGTCTTTTCTCATACTGAAGATGTTGGTGATAAATAATGACCATAGTTATTTTTTAAGTGTCAGAGAGTGTGCTCATTTGCTTGGAACGCAATAGGACCTATTTTCACTTAGGTAATGCAAACAGCTACAAGGCAGATGGTTCTTATCCCACACAATTAAAAATGTAAGGGCCCTGAACCCATCTATCATTCTGAAATACCAGGGACTAGAATGACCATATTTTGTGTGCCTTCACTGCAGGAGGCTTTGTAATGCCTGTAAAACAGTGAGCAAGGGTCGGGATCACAATTCATTATTTTGAGAGAAACCAAAGGAGCATACGTATCAGAGCATACTTCAAGCCATGAAAAAGACACCATCTCTGGATACCCACTTCCTCATCTTCACATTGCTGTCCGAAGAGGCATAAGGTCCAAGGGGCCACTAGTTCTGTAGGAGGGTAGAACAGGTCAAATTAATTCACCACTGAGTAAGACAAACACAAGGTATTCTGATTATTTTGACCAAATAAAATCTCATTCTCCAAAAGAATGAGGGGAGAGTGGAGAACTCCCAGTGGAACGAAGAAATGGAAAGTAGCTGTGCGAGAATCAAAACTCTTGACTGACGTTGTGCATTAGGGGAGACAGGATGTGTTGTGAGGAAGGAGATGGCAGGAAGCAGGATGATTGCTGGCATTTAAATAAAACTACTTGACTTTTATCAGATAGGGGGAAATGATTACCTGGCACTTAGATTAATTGCTGAAGAGACATAGGAGACTTTCATTTTGAGCCTAAGCATGATGGGATACATCATCAAGGATGCAGATTACATTTCACTTGGTCTAAAAGACTTAAATATGAGAAAGAACATTTTTTTCTTTGTGCGTGGTTGGAGCAGAACTTCACTGGAAGCAATTTGGTGTAGTTTGCTAATGCTGACTGTTGAAGACCAGAGCTGCTTCCCAAACTGGCCTCACCTGGCAAACCTTCTCCCTGTAGCTGCTGATCTTTGTCCTAAGAAGTATATCTGTGTTAGCAAGCAGCTCCCTCCTTGTAAACCTGCTCAAGTCCAGGTGTTTTCCTTCTCTGGGCAGAACTTGAAAGTGGGGACAGTCTGCTCCCCTTCAATTCCCTTCCTCACCTGCATTTCTCCAGCTCACACAGATCCAGCTGATGTTTGCTGGGCAGCATATTCCAGGTCTGGCAAATCATTCAACCAAAGTTTGTGGCTTTTTTTTTTTTTTTTTTTCATGACTATGCATCAAAGAATGACCTAAACATGGAAAACTGTCTGTAGAGTTCAGAATACATTACACTTTCAATAAAGGAACCATAGGCATGTATGCAGTCAAAACTGTGTTCCTGTAACCAACTTCACTTCAACTGTCTGAGAAACAGCATATACTTCAGGGCTAGACATACATATATGGTATAATTTGCAACACCTATGTAACAAAAGCAGATTAAGAAAGCGAAGATTTAGCCAAGTTGCCTGGACCTAAATCCAGTGCCTCAAACTGAGAGATGAATCAGAAGCAGATGCCTGCAGCAGATGACAGAACATCATCAAAACTGATCACTGCCAGCTAGAGTGCTATAGTTTGGTTGGGTTAATTATTGTGATAAGAAAGGCAAATAGTTAAAATTTTAGTAATAACTGAATTTAGAAAACATCTTTCCCTAGACTATTTGTTTCCCAGAGAAATATATCTGAGATTTTACTGCAGTTTCCCAGTGGACACTCATGATCAGATCTGGGAGGAAAATATTTGCTCATCACAGGAAGCTCCCATTCTCAATAGGGATTAAATATTCAAAATGCCAAAAAATGTTCATGAATCAACAGTCTAATAATGTTCATTAAATATAAATCAACACTTCCTTTGTTTTGATTTTCATTATTTTTTTTCATTACTTTGTAAAATAATTCATGCATGGGGTTTTTTTCGGTATGACCCAGTATAGTCTTAAAAAGGAAAACACACACAAAAAAACAAACCCAAAACCTAATTTTGGGGGATTTAAATGTGAAAACATTTTTCCAAAACATTTTATCAAAAAATGCTGTCTTTATTTATAGAATCATAGAGTGATTAGAGTTGGAAGGGACCTTAAAGATCATCTAGTCCCAACCTCGCTGCCATGGGCAAGGACACCTTTGACTAGATTACTAGGTTACTCAAAGCCCCATCCAACCTGACCTTGAACACTTCCAGGGATGGGACCTCCACAACTTCCCTGGGCAACCTGTTCCAGTGCCTCACCACCCTCACAGTAAAGAATTTCTTCCTAATCTCTAATCTAAATCTACCCTCTTTCAGTTTAAAACCATTACCCCTCATCCTATTTCTGCTCGCCCTGATAAAGCGTCCCTCCCCACCTTTCCTGTAGGCCCCCTTTAGGTAGTGCTGCTATAAGGCCTCCCCGGAGCCTCCTCTTACGTAGAGAAGAGAATTTAAAGAGACTCACTTTGACAAATTGGCATTTAATAACAAAATACATCTAAAATGTAAAATTTCCTATCAGGTTTAATCATAGATCTACCAAACACCACTGTCATGTATGATTAAAGTTATTCGTTGGAGCATTGCGTTATATCTGCCTTTATGCCAGTGAGAGCTCCTGGAAGTAAATGCAGACCACAGAATTCTCAGGTTCCAGTGTGAAAAATTGATGCAAGTAAGGATATTAAAATATAGGGAGGCTATAGGCCTGCGTGAAATTACTTCATTGCCCCTCTCAAAAAATTCTTAATTAGTTTTCTGTAACCCTAATCTTTGAACTACAACAGGTCATTGCAAACTTCTAATTATTTTTTAAGCCCCTGTGTAATGAAAAATCCTTTCTCAACCAACAGATTCTAATACTTTTTTACACAAAAAGCATTGACGTATTTTGAAAAAAAAAAGCTCATTATTTTATTCCCAACAAACTATGCATATTGTAAAGCACCAGTTTTTCATCTGTTTACAGAATCTTTGTTGCAAACACAGGGTTGCATTAGTTCATCTTCATCACGTTACTTTGAAGGAGACTACAGTGCTTTGGCATCATCTTTATAAAATCATTCAACATTTTTTAAAGGATTGCCATTAAAAAGCACTACGTGAAGTGATTCATGAACTCCAAGTGACACGACATGGTTGTGGCCACACTGTTAAATGAACCTCTCCGTTTTCAAAGAGGCTAGACTCATTTCTATACTCTGTCTTACATGCTTTTTCTAGTGTTGATTTTCCTTGTTGTTCCCACTGTTTTCTTTTGTTGTAGCACAGTAAATGTGATTTTTGCTACTGCTAGTAAAAGGCCACAGGCTTTGTATTGACCTGGCAGTTCAGGATCTCAGGATTTTTTGTGCTTGCCTTGGCCTGAACTGGCCTTAGCTTGCTTTAATAATTGTCTAGTTGTCAAGTGACTTTTGTGTGACTGCTTGTAGCTTCATGTCTGGGAATACTGCACATGGCAAAGATCTGACAAACCTAGGTAGTCATCGTAGGACAAGTTAACAGCCCTTTGTGTTAGACTGCACTGAGGGATGCTACTGGACAAATTTCAGACTTTAGCTGGAAGCTGACCTTGTTAATAAAACACATAAAAATAACTCTATTGGACACCAAGACTGAGGAAGAAGGGATCCCACGAACATGGACATCATATTCTTCCCAAAAAATACTTCAGGGAGCTGATGACGTGGTGTAAAATGCACTCCTCACTGCTGGAGAAAGAAGATTGGTGCTGTCAACCCAACCCAAAGGGACACTGGAAGGGTGAGCATAGTTCCATGGGAAAGAGTTAGATAATAGTTACTTTTATTGTATAACAATTATAAGGATATAATTTATAAGGTTTTCCTGTATAATTTGGTCTGCATGTATAGCATCAAAACTGGACTAATGATTTGGATAACTACACTGCTAAAATCCCGATGGGATAAACAAAATATTCTCAGTTCCATTTGTACAGTATGTTCCTTTCTGCTCATAACAAGATTTTGTGTGTGTATCACCATTTATTTGATCCGGATACTTTTTGTTTCCTTTTGTTGGAATGACAATCACCACTTCCTGGAGTCAGTATTTTCTCAAGGTTTAGTTTGGCCTAAAAGATCAGGAACAGAGAAAGAAAGCTTATTTTCTTGATTTTTTTAATGTTTTGTAACCACAGTTTTCTTTATAAAAATCTACCTAATAGATGACCAAGATGAGTAAATTTAGAGGGCAGTATTTTATAACCACTCTGCTTCTGAATTTTCTAATGAAATAAAATGCTGTAATAATTTCTTACATATTTATTGAATGTGTAGAACCACAGTATGCCTTTGAACATAAAGTTACATCCCCAGATGTACGTGAAAAATTTCAAGTGCCTTAGACTCTTTTCTTAAGGTGTTGGATTTATATGAGAAAATATGTCTCCCCAAACCCAATCAGTCTTTTAATTCCTCTGTAGTTACTTTAATTAACAAGATTAAAAGGAAGCCAAAGGAAATAACAACAGGGACAATCAAGTTAGCATGGCAAGGGAGTCTTGTTTACAAACCATAGCCAACATCAATTCATTTCTGGCTGCAGTTTCTGACCTCCACTTCAAAAGCAATTATTCACAAATGACAAATCTTACGAACTCTGTGGACCTGGCATGTTATGGATCTTGTAAGTGTAATAACCATATATTTACTAGTTCTAAAAGCTTCATCTGGCACCTCCAAAGGAGCAGGCAGATTTAGCAGCCAGATGTCTGTTTATTGAACTGCTATATGCAAAGAATATTTGTAAGCAGTAAGTTGGGATTCTAAAATGGTGCCTGTAGTAAAAAAGGCAAAAATATAAACTAGACTTGCATATACTTTTATTGCTTCAAAAACATCAGAATCAAGACTATTGTCTCTACACAAAAGTATTTTTTTCCTTTTGCTTCCACAAATAATAGATTGATGATCCATAAATTGCCTTCTGTGCTGGAAACCCAAAAGGCTCTTAGACTGCTATGGTAAAACATGACTTGCTTGATTATCCTGTTATTCCTTTCAAATACACTGATTCTTTTTTCCCAAAGCAATCAAATGTTTTCAACTTTCTGAACATTTGCAATCATTATTATTTTCTGTGGTTTATTCCTCAGAAGATTTAATTCCACCCCTAATTATAAAAAGTAACCCCTATTATGAACAGTATCTTATTCTGTTCACTGTGCCAATAAAAACTGAAAAATGTGGAGAATGATATATATATTAATCTATATAAGAATGGCAGATTTTATCCCTTTACCAATGCAAATACATATATGCAAATGGTGTACTTGTCCAGTAAAGATAAGTTAAAATAAGTCTCCCATAATCCAAGTTACTATTATTCTTGAAGTAACCAAAATCAGACATTGCAATTCATTCCCTTTGCTATAGAAAAGCTCCTTCTCTGGGAGCTATTGTTTATCTCCTTATTTAAATTCTGGTTAGTGTTTATTAGAAGCAAACCTGACAGAGATTCTTTCTAACACTGACAATATTTGGTAGCAAACACAAAAAGACTGCAGTTTCTTACACACATTTTGATTTATAAGTAAAGTCTCATTTGGTTAACAGCTTTATTTATCTTATTGGTATCCCAAGAAATCAATGGCTGACAAGAGTTTGAAATTAAAATGCAGTCAAACTAAAGTACCTTCAGAACAAATAAATTACCTATTACTATTGAAATACTTAATCACTCTGTTAAACATCTTTGAAATATTTGAACATAGAATTAACAACTTTATATTACAGAAGACCTGCGTAACGTTCATCAGTGTCATGCCTAAAAGCCTTTTGAAAGCAATTAAATAATGTAAGCCATGGTTCACTATTTGTTTTAATGGTATATTGAAAAACAGTAAAAGATAAATTTGACTTCTTTTTGTGACTGTGTTTGATGTATCCTGTTCCTACTGCATTAGTTTCAGCCAATAGGCTTTTGGTTCTGTGTTGCAAAGGCCAGGGAGGTTTCCTCCTCTTATTCCCCTCTTCTTTGATGAGTATTTTGGCTTCTGAAGTGTTTTTCATCTTCCTCTGAGATAATGGTGACAGGCTATGGCCGGAGACAGGATGCTGGTCAGATGTGTTAGCCCTCCACATGGTATTGAAAGTCTGAGAAACATGGCTTGTGTCCTGTTCACATGTTCTGGATTAATGTGATCATCAGATTTGGAGTCAAAACAACTTTCATCCTTAGCCTAACTGGCAGTGAACATTACCTTCTTGGCTTTGATTTTCCAGCTTCCTCTTTGGTGTAGGCCATGGTTCATTTCATAGGATCACTTGGATATCTTTCTTTAGCCAGCTGCCACTTCAGGGACTTAGGACATTGGTGATGCCTTCAATCTCCTTTGCTCCTATATTACTCCTTCTGGGGCTTTGAACTCTGTGGCAGGCTTGCCTTGGCTAGCAACCAAGCACCCATTCAGCCTCTTGCCCCCCGCCCTTAGCAGGATGGAGGGAGGAAATAGGCAGGACAGGAATGAGGAAGCTCATGGGTTGAGCCAAAGACAGGGAGATTGCTTACCAATTACCGTTATGGGCAAAACAGCCTCAACTTGGGGGAAAACAATTTAACTTATTTCCAATTAAAAAAAAAATCTAATTACTAATTTGGGTAGTGGCAAACAAAAAGACAAGCATTAAAAACACACCTTTCCTCCTCCTTTTCCCAGACTCCGGTAACCCCTTTGAGCAGTACAGGGGCCACGGGGATGGTGGGGTATGGTTAGTATAGAGCAGTTTCTCTTTGCTGCTCCTTCTTCCTCACACTTTTCCCTGTGCTCCAGCGCGGGCTCTCCATGGGCCACAGACAAAAAATAATCTGCTATGGTGTGGGTCCTCCATGGGTTGCAGCGGGTATCTGCTCCACCGTGGAGCACCTCCTCTCCCACTTTCTTATCTGACCTTGGTGCTTGCAGGGCTGTTTTTCCTACTTTTTTCCTCATTCCTCTCTTGTTCATTGTTTTTGCCATTTCTTAAATACACTTTCCCTGAGGCACCACCATCTTGGCTGTGGGGCCCGGCCCTGCCCTGCGGTGGGTGGGTTGGAGCCGGCTGGAACCGGCTGTGCCCGGCACGGGGCAGCCCCGGCCTCTCCTCACAGAGGCCACCCCTGCAGCCCCCCCTCTGCCAGCGCCTGGGCACCTGCACCCAATACATGTCTAAAAGGTATATGGAATCATAGAAGGCTTCATTTGCTTTAGGAAGTTACAGCATGTTTAACAGCGTATCAGCAGACAAAGTGGAAGTTGAAAATTCTGGATAAACAACTATAATGCTTGGTAGCAGAGGGAGACTGGATGTAATGCATCAGGCAGTCCCTGGTTTTGTCCATAACAATAAAACTAAATGACAAAACAGTGACCTTGCTCTGGCCTTGGGGCCAAGTAACACACAGAACAGCCATCTTTGCATGACACAGTCCTTGGCGCTGGATATTCTCTGGTGATGCTGTCATAACTGATGTGTTGTGTGCATGTATTTTTAATTCACTTCAAAGCATCTGAAATAACGTGATGACTGTGTTATAGTCCATCACAAAGCTGTTGTCAGGGCATGAAACACAGACTGAATTGTTTATGTCCTCAGGTGTGGCTAGAGGGCATATGGAGTGATGTAAGGCTTCAAAGCTGGCTGGGGTAGTACTGGCAGACTGTGGAGGGTGGAGACGGACAGATTTGGTGAAGTCTTATCTATGCTGCCTTTTTGAGGAATCCCTGGAGTGCACTGTGTTGAGAAAGCCTAGGCTTTGTCTTGAGATGAGTTAACCAAGATGGAAACAGGAAGCCACTAACAAGTTAGGCAAAGTGGACGATTGGGGATACAGTGCTTAAGCAATTCCCTGGCCTTCAGTTATGTAGATATGTAGATGTGTCCTGAATACCCTGAAAAAAAGGCAAGTATAGGGACACACAAAAGCATTTAGATCTTTTCAGGTGCCCATCAATTATCAGGAAATACATGAAAAGCTCACCTAACTTGCAAATTTTCACATAAAGCATTCTTCCCACTAAAGTAACTTTTTTATATGTCTGTAGATAAAGTCCCGTAAGGGTCCACTTAAGTCTCATGTGCTGTGGTATTGAGAGTCACTAAAATGTCTGTTGATACTGCCACTTGAGAACAGGTTGAATTTAGATTGGTTAGGAAGGCAGCACAGGGAGCAGAGGATAGGACCCTGTTTTCTGTGTTAGCTGGAGTTGCCTATATTTGCCAGCAATTTGTTTTGTTCTTTCTCTCTCTTTCCTGCTGCAAATAAATAGCTTGATTAGCACATAGATTTATTTAGTTGTATACATGTATACGCATAAAAATGAATTGCTGAACTCTGTGCAAATACTCAAAAAACTGCTGAAGAAAAGCTGAGCTGAAGTAATCAATTTGCATTCAGTTTTTAAGTTCCATACTGCTATGGTCCTCTTGTTTATAAGAATGACTCCACAGTGTAGATCAGGAGTATAAACCTGGCCTCCCAGCCAGATATCATTCATCAGCACAATGTGTCTAGTCTTCAGCCCGTTTCTTGCTCTTCTTTTTCCCAAGGGCCTTCAAACATAACCAGGGACAGGGGAGCTTGTCCATCCTCCATCCCATGACTGAAAGTGCATTCCCCAAAGGTATAATACATCAGATGAATAACGCATATACATTTGTGTGAGGTGAATATACATAGGCATTTGGTCACGTATGTGCCCTGACATATGTGCTTATTCTTTTGCAGTACCAGATGTGTCTATGACTGCAGATGTGTCTATGACTGCACTTTGTCTGCAGTTGGTACATGGGATATCACACAATGAGGGAGAGGTTACGGTGTAATTTTGCTTTATCTGAAGAATAGTGGCCCCATGTCCAGTTTGTATACTAGCCCCCAGGGAATCTTCCTGCGCTCTGTTTCATCGATCCATGGAAGGTAATCATCATGAAAGCTTTTCTGGTGGAGAAGACATACTCCCACAGGGAGCAAACACCAGTAAGGCCCACTAAGAGATTCTGACATCAGAGAAAACACAGATTCCTTGAGCTGGACCCAAGCTGTGCCTAAGCTGGGCTGAGCACATGAATGGACATGAGCAATGGACCAACATGTTCAAGGAAAACTGTGTTGGTAAGCAGATGGGACACTGAAAGTTAAACCGGCTGTAGCATTTACGGAGTTTATTCCCAGAAATAAGTAATCATATTAGAATTAAGTATGATCCCTCTTATCTCCAACAATGAAAAACAGATTTAGAATCATAGAATCAGAATCATCTAGGTTGGAAGGGACCTTTAAGATCATCGAGTCCAACCATCAACATAGCACTGCCAAAACCACCACTAAATCGTGTCCCTCAGCACCACGTCTACCTGTCTTTTAAACACCTTCAGATGATTCCATCACTTCCCTGGGCAGCCTGTTACAATGTTTGATAACCCTTTCGGTGAAGACATTTTTCCTAATATCCATGCTAAACCTCCCCTGGTGCAATGTGAGGCCATTTCCTCTTCTCCTATCACTTGTTACTTGGGAGAAGAGACCAACCCCCACGTTGCTACAACCTTCTTTCAGGTACTGGTAGAGAGTGATGAGGTCTCCTCTGAGTCTCCTTTTCTCCAGGCTAAACAACCCCAGTTCCCTCCGCTTCTCCTCATAAGACTTGTTCGCTAGACCCCTCACCAGCTTCGTTGCCCTTCTCTGGACACGCTCCAGCACCTCCATGTCTTTCTTGTAGTGAGGGGCCCAAAGCTGAACAAAGTATTCAAGGTGCAGCCTCACCAGTGTTGAGTACAGGGGGATGATCACCTCCCGAGTCCTGCTCACCACACTATTCCTGATACAAGTCAGGATGCCGTCGGCCTTCTTGGCCACCTGTGCACACTGCTGGCTCATATTCAGTCGGCTGTCAGCAAACAACTCCAGGTCCTTTTCTGCTGGGCACCTTTCCAGCCATTCTTCCCCAAGCCTGTAGTGCTGCATGGGGTTGTTGTGACCCAAGTGCAGGACCCGGCACTTGGCCTTGTTGAACCTCATACCATTGGCCTCGGCCCATTGGTCCAGCCTGTCCAGATCCCTCTGTAGAGCCATCCTACCCTCAAGCAGATCAACACGCCCACCTAGCTTAGTGTCATCTGCAAACTTACTGAGGGTGCACTTGATCCCCTCATCCAGGTCATTGATAAAGATTTTAAACAGAACCAGCCCCAATACTGAGCCCTGGGGAACACCACTTGTGACCGTAAGTCATAAACAGGCAGAATAGCCATGGTTCATGAGGCCGTCACAGAAATGTGTTTGAACTGCAATTGGCTTTCTCAGAACATTCTCAGGAACTGGCATTTTCACTTTCCAAATGTCTTTTACTATAAAAGGAAGATCTTGTGATCTTGGAGGATGCACAAACCCAGGAAAAACAAGTCCAAATTGGGAAAGAACACTGCACAGGACTTTTGGCATATTATAACACTGCATAGATCTTCTAGTTGAAGAAAGGCTATCTGTTCAGATGAAAGTAAAAATTGTAACTATCAAATTGGGAGCAAAGATAACATTGCAGTGACGGTAATGGATTAAACACAGTAGAGATAGATTTAACTCATAACTCTGCTTTCTTGCCAATTTTATGATAGTTATTTCTTCCCTCTTTATTTTTGTCTACACACATGGATGGGATATTGCATTCCCCCTATCTCTTGTCTATTTTCTCTGTTTAGAATATGACTTCTGCCATTAATAACTTTAATGAACAATGTGTACATAAGCACACTGTCTCCAGTACACAGTTCTGCAATCAAAGAACAGTCACAACCAGTCACAATGAGAACTAGAATCTGAGGATACTCAGTGCAAAGAGAAGGAAGAGTGGCATTGAAATAATTAGTGATAATCAGAATCCTTTCAAATGACATTGCACATCAGAGAGACAAAGAGCATAAAACTTTGACTTGTTTTAATAGCAGCTGAACAGCCTGTCAGTGGTAAAGTCACTGGCTAATGTTATCAGACCTACTGGAGCACCTAAGCCTGTATACTATCTTAAAGCAGAGATACTGATAAAAGTGAGGGAGTCAGTAGTCATATCTTTTTAATTCCTACATGTCATCATCATCCATCATAGTTAGGTAGTTGCTAAGAATTCTGGACATGAACAGACTTTCCCTCTTTTTCAGTCAGCGTTCAAATGTTATATTGCTCAAGTTGTTAACTTCCCCCCAAAGCTTCCATGTATTGATGGGCACTGATCCCAGCCATGTGCATTGTTGTGAACCTTAAGTCTTCCTTTCAGCTACTGCTGAGTTACTACTAGCACTGACACGCAAATTTAAAGTTCATTTATTTCATTCTTTCACAACCATTCCTATTCAGCCTAGTATTTTTGGTTTTGTCTTCCCTGATTAGTATGTCATCTGGATACAGATGTAAAGCTATACAACCAGTTAGTTATTGATAATAGAAGGCATCTATACAAGGAAGGCCCTATTTTGCAGGAAGAAGAAATAGTAAGTATCTGCCCCAAGAGCCCAAAGCCCAAAGACGATACAGGGAGACTTTTATTTGTCTTCAGTGGTCAGGCCCCAAGTGATCCATATCTGTAAAATTAATAAGCCTGTTGCTCAACTGTACTGTCAAAAGGAAAAAAGAACTGATGCATTTGAGCTCTTTTATTTTTAGCTTGATGCAAAGCTGTATTAGGTATAATCCCATTTTTCAGAGTGAATGAAATCCTATGCTATCTGAAAAGCTAGAGCTGCTGTCTCAGATTTATGGAGCTTAACTTGTTTAGCTTGACAGATGCTGCTCAGGATCAAAAGACATTGATGTAAACAATGCTGTATCTTCAAGGTCAGGAAAACTCTAGGGAAGAAGTTGTCCTGATACAATGTAGGATAGAAGGAAGAAGCATGTTAAACATATTGATAACTGTAACCATCTGAAACAGTACAATAGTTTTTATAAGCTTGAGTCCCAGGACATAAGAGAAGTCCAGTCAGGAAAGTGCAGTGATATTCTGTTGCCCACTCATAAGATCACTTATAAGATCTCTATATGATGGTCTCTTATTTTTAGTAAATCCTTGGCTTAAATCTTGTTCTTCCATCTCACTGCTTCTCTAGGATGTCACAAGACAGATTCTTTATTTCCAACAACTCCTTATTTTGCAATATAAAAATAGTACAGTCTTTAAACAATTCTACTGAATATTTTGTTGTAATCTGAAAAAAAATATTAATTTCTGGACAGAGGCTTTAGTGTTGGATAGATTGTGTGGAATTATGGAGTTTGTTTCCATTGCAATAACGTTCCACTGTTATTGTAGGAAGACTTGTAAGTTCCCCAGTCTTTGCAAATGTAATTCCAAGGGAGCACAGAAACATCGGAGAGGACTTTGTGGCAAGTCTATGCTCCTTTGTACAGCTTTAAAAGATGTTTGACCCCAAATCTAATATCCATCTAATAAAGGTTGGAGCAATCTCAAGAGTCTCAGATCATACATGCTGATTACTATTTAATCATTTTAGCTACACATTCAAGTTCAAGTGTTCTTGCTAGTATTTCTTTTACAAACAGAACCTCTTCAAGCCTTTCCCTTTAGTGATATTGCCGATAGTTAACTTTTTTTTTTCCTTTCTTTTTTTTTTTTTTTTTGAAACCCTAAGAGAAGTTTAACCATGTGGAAGAGCAGAATATCAATTCTTGTTCCATATCTGGGTTTCATTGCTGTTTCTGGCACAGTACGTAGTGGGCACAAAGATACCAGTCAGTCAGTACCTGACTGGAGGCTAGAGAGGCAGGCAAAGGCTATGGCAGATATATGGATCTCTGACCAAGTCACAGTTTTATTGAATCCTACCGTTGCAGAAGAAAAGAGGGAACAACTGAAGACCACCTTTATAGGCTTCTTACAGGTCTTTACACTCAAATAGGTAGGCATTACACTCATTAGGTAGGCATCCAACTCTCTGACCCATATAGAAAAAATGGGAAATTAGCATAAATGTTCATATTCAAACAAATGGAAATATCATTATTAGAAGAAAAAGCACTGAATGCAGTCAGTCCAGCTGTGCTGCATCCAAGAAATCTTTCCTGGATATGAAATATTTAGTTCCAAACCAGACATTTCTTCTCTATTTCAAACAAGCTAACTGTGAAGACATTTTACAGACTATCAGACAAGTGTCTAGTTGCTTCTAGCAATGTTGGGTTTTTTTCCATATGTGAGAAACAGGCTAGCTTTTGCCATCTCTAGCATTGTAATTCATTGTAATATGTTGCAGAAACAGGAAATTTGACATTTCCAGAAAACTGCTGTCTGCAATTTGTTATATGTTGCAGAATTGTGAAATCATAGAAATGGCATTTCATCATAGAAATGTTACAGCCTTGTGGGTGGAACTAATGACTTTAGAATAAATGAAAGAATTAGTGGTATGATTATTGAATACTACCCAGCCTCAAGTGCTTTGCAGAGAATGAAGTGGTATTGAACAACTTCGTAATCTAGTAAATCATCTGGGACTGATGCTCAGAATATGTCTTCTGCTGATGAGCATGTAGTGTTGTGTAACTGGACACCTAAGCAGAAACTTGAAAGGTATCAAAACATCTAAATGATTTTTCATATGTAAATTTTATTACCTCCATCAGCACCAACTACACCTAACAGCATTAACTGCTTTCAGAATGTTCCCAGATGTGGTAATACAGTTCTTTAATTTCTAGCTACAAAGAAAGCCTCTACTGTTAATGCTTAATTATGAAGTCCTCTGAAAGTCTTTTTTTTCCCATCATTGTAACTACAAGTTAGGACACTGGCTTTTATGATAAATAACTAGTATACTCTTCAGGTAAAGGAGGAGCCCAAATTTTCTGTTGCGATAAACTGATAGCTCAATGATTAACCATGAAGCAGAAGATTCTAATGGACCAAATAAATATCACAGTCAGTACCATCCATTCTGTATTAATAAATTTGGTATTCAATTCTATTTGCTGTATATGTCCTAGCAATATCAGTTTTCAGAGGACCAAAGATCTTTTACTTTTCCTCTGAATGCATAACTGCACTACAGAAGAGATAAAGGAAAGTTAGGTGTTTTGTTCTTTGCAGTGATGTCATCTGAAGAGGAAAGAAGAGTGTTTGAAATTTGTAAGAGAAACACTTTTTTTTTTCCTGTTAACACAATCTGCAAGGAAACAAAGTTTCTAATTATTGGTTTGAGTTTTCTGCTGACTTATGGAAGCATTTTAATTGGTTGATAGTATTCATATTTTCACAGTTTTTTCTGCAACTTTAAGTAATACTAACATTCTTAGCTTGATTCCAAAAGAATCAGGGTTACATGATCACTGTTTGGTCCTTAACTTCTGAACAGTGAACTCACTGACTGTTTCAGCTGGATTTGAGTTAAAAGGAACCTAGATGAACCTAGAGGAACCTAGATGTCTGTAAGACTTTCAGGTGTCTTCTGGGTAGAAAAAGGAGACCCTGTACCAGCCCTCACTAAGAGAAAGGTTGCTGAATGAGTATATGTATCAGTAGACAGGTATGAATCCATGTGGGAAACAATGTGAATGCTTTAAACAGGAATAAAAATATTTTATCAGAACTTCCAATCAATCCTACAATTCAAATGCACAGGAAGAAAATGCTTGGTAAATTTTGGTGCTCTCGTTACTGCTTTTTGAAGATTTTCCTCTTGATTCTGTTAGAATAAAAGCTGAGCGTTAGGGCTTAATGCTATAACAGATGGTGGGCTTCATAACAAAATACATAGATGTGGAAACCCAGGCCCCACGGGACACTAGTAATGATCTCACATAATTTCTCCCAAAGTATCAAATCTATTTAATCCCCTATTGGGTCCCCCTTCAAGATGTACCTTCCATTATTCTGTTAAACAAGAACAGCAGCAGTGCAAGGGATTAAAAAGAGATTGGGAATAAAAACAATGAGAAAAGTGCAGCTCTAATAATTCTTAGTTATCAAGAAATAACAGTATGCTAGTTCTTTAGAAGCAAAGAAGCAGCACTGTTCTGGATTCAAGATTGTTATTATATTCATGTGGCATAGCAAACTTTCCAAATTCTCTGTGCTGGCCAAATACAAGCTGAAGATAGTATTACAGTTTAGATGAAATTGCATGGAAAGGCTTCATAGAAACATTGCAGCATCACACTAATTTAGCACTTCAGAGCATCAAAGCACTGTGTAAACATTAACTAAATGTTAGTCATAGTTCCTTGAATCTGTAAGGCAAAAAATAAAATCTCCCTCCCTTGTAGATTCATTTGAGTTGCAGTTTTACTTGTCACATACACGGCAATGAAGAGAGCAAGTCACATTGTCATTCCGATTACATGGGAAAGCTCTGCGTCCATCTTACCGTGCTCTGTGAAATATCTTTTGGATAGGACAGAACATGTGATATGTGAGAGCAGGTTTAAAATAAATAAGAAAAAAGTTAAATGACCTAATTTGCACAAGCAGACAATTTTTTCCATATTTAGTATTTCAATATTTACTATTTACATATGTTGATTCTTTTTACATCTGTTGCCTGCTTCAGTTATGCTGTCTTCAGATCTATGGTGATATGGAGAAATGCCAGTACAGAGGGAGAGAGCTTGGGGCTTAGCACTACTGAAAAAGGTTTGAAAATATATCTACAACCCAATCTACCTACCTGGGTACTTGATGTAAAGCAAACTGAAGCACTGTTTCACATAAAAGTGTCCTAAAGCAAGCACTCTACTTAGTCAATAGAATGGAAAGGATCTCTCTGATATGTGCAGGCAGAAAATACTGCTCACCTATTTTAGGCATCTGTTTTTCTCATGCAATCTATAGGGAAAAGTATTTGTGTAGTGATGGTGAGCATCTTTGGCATAATAGCCAAAGATCAGAGCACTCATTCACAAGGTGAAATTTGCAGAGCTCCCAGACACTTTTTGACTTCTTCCGCTGAGAGTGTAATGTAGAATGTATGAAGCTTAGAGTGAGTTGCACTTGAAACTTAGTTTCCCTTGCCCAAGTCTGTGGTGTAAACTTTGGATGAAGTTTCCTCTTACTTCTCTCTTTCTGGCACCTTGGGGTTTTTTCTTCCTCACTGTGCAACATTACAAGTTAATCAGGAGGGTAGGAATGTCCTTCCCAGGATATCCCATAGTTTAATCACTCAGAGGCTCTTCTGAGATGTTTTAGCCATGACAGCAGCTGCCTTCAGACTGGGAAAGGACACGAATTTGGGTCTTAGGAGATTCACTGTGCATGTGGAAAACATCCCCATAGCACAGTGTGTAGAAGATGTGTTACTGATACACAGAAGTGCAGACTGACTACACAGAGTGTGAAGCAGGGCCAACATATCCCGGATATATCGAACCTACTGCATATCTGCTGTGCATTCGTACTGTGGCTGTTTGTTTAAGTCGTCTGGACACCAGACATCCTGAGTGGAACTGCAGCTGTTGGTCCTCCTCTGAGCTTGGTGCCTAGAAATCATAGGCAACCTTTGCAATGTTAACAAGGAGAAGGTCCTTAGGCAACTTGGTAAATCTGGACCTAAGGATATTTTTGTAGCTCGTGGTCAGGTCTAGTTTTCACTTTTCTCCTCCAGATGTGGCAATGTGCTTTTCTCCTCCAGATGTGGAAATATGAATTAAGTGCCTGTCTTGGTTTCAGTTGGGATGGAGTTGACTTTCTTATTAGCACCTGGTATAGTGCTGTTTTGGGTTTGGGATGAAAACAGTGTTGGTAAAACACCGATGTTTTTGGTTGCTGCTAAGCAGTTGAGGCCTTTCCTGCTCCTCGTACTGCCCTGCCAGCAAGGGCTGGGAGTGCACAAAAAGCTGGGAGGAGATACAGCTGGGACAGCTGACCCCAACTGACCAAAGGAATATTCCATGCCATATAACGTCATGGTCAGGAAATAAGCTGGGGGAAAAAGAAGGAAGGGGGGGACGTTCAGAGTTATGGCATTTGTTTTCCCAAGTACCCACTACGCGTGATGGAGACCTGCTTTCCTGGAGATGGGCTGAACATCTGCCTGCTGACGGGAAGCAGTGAATGAATTCCTTGTTTTGCTTTGCTAGTGTGCCTGGCTTTTGCTCTACCTATTAAGCTGTCTGTATCTCAGCCCACAAGTTTTTTCTCACTTCTACTCTTCCAATTCTCTCCTTCATCCCAGCTGGGAGGAGTGAGCAAGTGGCTGTGTGGTCCTCGTTGCTGGCTGGGGTTAAACCACAACAGTGCCAAATCTCTTTGCTTTCACTGAGAAACAAATCAAGACCTATATTCATCCCTATTTGTTATCTATTTGACAGTGATACCAACCCCTAAGATCATATTTGTTTGTTTGCAAGATTGGACTGAAGTCATTGAGGCTACATACTCCTCACACAGATGTTCCAAATCTCTGCTGAGTAGATGAAATTGTGTCAAATTTTTTTGCCATGAGACCAAAGCAGTGAGGATTTGCACTGTGCAAGGCGGAAGCACTGTTGTTCCTAGTCTCTTGAGCAGATTCCAGGCTTCAGAGCCTCTCTCAAATGTAGCAGTAGCCTACAAAATCTAAAAGGAGATGAATATACTTAGAAACTGTGTGGAATTTATATAGTAAAAGCAGTGTAAGAATTCAATCCCTTTTTAGTGAAGAAGAGGATTCCCACATTTGATCTCTATCTTTTGTGTTAATCTAAATTGCTTTCCTTTCACTGTGGCTTTCATCCCTCCTGAGAATACCACTCCAGTGTAACAGGAAGGTGAAAGAGTAACATAACAGCAAAAATGAGTCTTTTACTGCATCTTAGAACCCCTTTCTAACCTCCTCCCCTTTCTAAGATGCATTTCCAGTTTATCATAGGTAGGTCTGGCAGAAAAAAATAATTTTGCCAGGTCTGAATTTTTTTCTTAATATGGCAACAAATAAGATGCCATCTTTTTAGTTTTTACAAATGACTTACCTTGTCAGTAGATTCACATATCCTAAACTTTTGTTGTCTTAGTAAGAGTGCAGATGGTTCAGAAGGAGTGTGTAGCATGCCCATAATTTTGTCTGGTGAGATACAGGCAAGAACAAGCTACGTGACACAAGGTCTTTGCTTCAGAAAAGAAGAGGACCACGAATCTCTCATTTACCCTAGGAGAAGGGAAAAACCAGCTGAGTGACATCAAAAGTGACTAAGACAGGTCAAAAATTAGGCAAAAAAAGTAAAAGCCTTTACAGCTCAAGCAGTCTTCTGCATGCACTACCAAACTTACAGCTACCATCCCAGCTCCAGTTCAAATATCTTTAATTTATTTCTTTTACCTTAAACCATGAAATAAAGCAGGTGAAGAGTTTGTTTAAATGATAGCTGTAACAGCAGGATCTGATTGTGCAGTATAATATGAGCTGCATTCAAAGTTTGTATAAGGAGATGTATCTGAAAATATGGCTACCTACTTTTGTCCGTTTGACTTGTGATAGTTACACTTTTCTTTTTGTAAATCCAGAAACAGAAAGGTAACTGACCTTCAGCAGCAAGTAGAAGTCTAATTGAATTCTTCAATGAGAAATTTTTTGTGTTTTTTTCATGGATTTGAAAACACTGAGATGTACAAATCACTGTACATTTCCATCTTGGCTGTTCGAGATCAGTGGTCACATCAGCCGACTCATTCCCAACACATATATTTCAGTCCTGTGAAAGGATCAAGAGCAGAATTCAGTTGTTCCAGGAATCTTGATAGGTGATTAAATGGACATTCATCTTTCTATTTTTTCTATTTCTATTTCTATTTCTTTTTTTTAAGGTTGGAAGGGACCTTTAAGATCATCAAGTCCAACCATTAACCTAACCTGACAAAACCACTTCTAAACCATATACCCAAGTACCATGTCTGCCCTTTTTTTAAACACCTCCAGGGATGGCGAATCCACCACCTCCTTGGGCAGCCTATTCCAATGTTGGATAACCCTTTCAGTGAAAAAATTTTTCCTAATACCTAACCTAAACCTTGCCTGGCTTAACTTGAACCCATTTCCTCTCGTCCTATTACTTGTCACTAGGGAGAAGAGGTCAGTCCCCATCTCTCTCCAACCTCCTTTCAGGTAGTTGTAGAGAGTGATAAGGTCTCCCTTCAGCCTCCTCTTCTCCAGGCTAAACAGCCCCAGTTCCCTCAGTCATTCCTCATAAGACTTGTCCCCCAGACCAGTTTTGTTGCCCTTCTCTGGACACGCTCCAGGACCTCCATGTCTTTCTTGTAGTGAGGGGTCCAAAACTGAACACAGGACTTGAGGTGGGGTCTCACCAGTGCCAAGTACAGGGGGATGATCACCTCCCGAGTCCTGCTCACCACACTATTCCTGATACAGGCCAGGATGCCGTTGGCCTTCTTGGCCACCTGTGCACACTGCCGGCTCATATTCAGCCGGCTGTCCACCAACACACCCAGGTCCTTCTCCACCGGGCAGCTTTTGAGCCACTCCGCCTCAAGCCTGTAGCGCTGCATGGGGTTGTTGTGACCCAAGTGCAGGACCCGGCACTTGGCCTTGTTGAACCTCATACCATTGGCCTCGGCCTATCAGTCCAGCCTGTCCAGATCCCTCTGTAGAGCCATCCTACCCTCAAGCAGATCAACACACCCACCTAGCTTAGTGTCATCTGCGAACTTACTGAGGGTGCACTTGATCCCCTCATCCAGGTCATTGGTAAAGATGTTAAAGAGAACTGGAGACCGTGGTTTTTGCATGGATTTCTAGAGGTTTTTCTGCTGTTCCTTTAGGTTGACAAGGCAAAGTTGTCAGCTATCAACAAGGTGCCAGACAAACCTCATGTCTTTATTTAGCACTTGGCCCTGGGGACTTGACTTCTCAGTTGTCCTGAATGCAGCTACTGACACTGCACCTGCAGTCGCTACCTTTAATCACAGTAGGTAGCATGAGGAAAGCATCCTTTAGATATTTCAGGAGGATTTTCTGAGCCACTAGTGGCTGGACGACATTCTTTCATGTCCTGTCTCCCATTCCCCTTCATGCTTTTGAAAACCTCCTACTAACAAGTTCATCTCATCAATACGATCATCTCGTTAAAGATGAGAAATGCTGCATTTCTCTGAAGCCGTACATATTCCTTCAGGTAACTCTGGATATTTAATTACAAGGGCTTAAAGAGAAAAGAGTGGGATCCAATCCCACTCACTTAGACCTTTAACATTTCTTTCATCTATTTCTTTACTGTTTAATTTCTGACTCATGCTGTTACCATTTATTATTTAACGCAATATATTGCTTGTTTCTGCAAGGTGAGTTAGGGTGTCATTTCTTGAAAAGATGTACATAATAAAATACTCAAGCATCATGTCATTGCTTTATAGAACTTTTGAACTAAATGCCTCAGAAAAATTCAGTCCGACAGTCAGTGAGCTAGTTAAATGTTCTACCTTGTTTACAAGGAAACACAGCATGCCTGAAAGGAACTTCTCATTTTAAAAATTAACAACCTGGCTTTCCTCAAGGGTGAAGTATCTTCAAGAGCACAAATCTACCATGAAATCCAATAACTCTCTTTTCTGACACAATGTAGACAGCATTTTTAGTGCAGATATTTAATGATTTGTGTGAGAAACTTTAGCCCTAGAAAACGCAATGTGATTTTAAGAGTAGGACGGAAACCTGGACAATCCCTAGCTCACTGTTTAAACAGAGGTGGCTCTTTATGAAGCCATCACAGCCACTTTATTTGGTAGTAGTACCATATTTTGTCTGAGCTGCACAGAATCTTTTGTCAATGGCAGAACCTTCCTATCCCATACCATGTTTCTCTGGTAGGTTGAAAATATTGGTAGGATGTAAGAGTAATTTATTCTCTTTCTAGGCCTTACTGTTCTCCAAAGGCCTGTCCCTACTTTCAAAATAACAGCTAAGTATTTACACAATCCGTTGTTATTTGTCCTGTATCATTACTTTCAACCTTGACAGACTTCACCTGTGCATGCCATTATCGACTTTGTTGCTGTCACCTGAAAAATGTGATATCCTTTCAAACCATTTTTGGAAATATTGACTTTACCACTGGCAGTTTGGAAGTAATTAAGTAACTGAAGAAACTAAAATAATGACGTTAACTGATCAGTAAAAAAAAAAAAGTTTAAATATAAAATGAAAGGCCTGGGAATTAGCACTGTAGGACCAGGACAGAACTCAGTATATCCATTAGTGCTCCTCGATTGCCAGCAGCCAGGGATCTCAGCAATAAAATGTGTCAGTAGATGAAGGGAATATCATAGTATTGCCAGGGTACTGAGCCTGCTACACAAGACATAATGCATCTACTGTGACTGTTGTAAGCTTAGGGCAATAGGGATCTGTTCTCAGATATTCTGAGAGTTAATTTAGCTCCTTCAGCAGCAGCTCTGTGTGTACGTCTGAATGAAAGGAGATGGTACGCGTAAAAGACATACATTACTTATTTTAACCCACTATCTTTCCTCCGCTCAGAGCTGTAGTCACAGCATAGCCAAAACAGAGCCTGTCTTCATCTCTTTGATAACTTGTTAATAGTTTTCTATTTAAAATCTCATTTATTACCATGGCATCTTGAGCTACAACAATTTCACTTGCTTTCATTACAGCCCTGTCTTAGGGCTGTAATGGTCTGGATATGGTTCAACAGAATAGTGAGATGAACCAATTTTCTGAAATGCTTGTTTCTCTACATACCATTACCATCCGCCTTACAGAGGTGGAATGAGTTCTTTCATGCCAGCTCTAGCTATATTCTTCCTTTACATTTGGTATGACCTATTTTTTCCCCATTCTTTAAGTTCTCAAAACAGTGAAGTGCTTTGTATCTTCAGCTCACAAAGAAGTCAAGACCAGAGGAAGGGCTGGCTGCTCCTCTTGTTGATATTACAGCAGATCCAACGCCAAGTAAAAATGTTGCTGTGACAATGTTCCTTTACCCCCTACTTCTCCTTTACCTTCCTTACCTGAGTAGAAAGCTGAGATAGAAACTAGCTAATTTATCTGCAGGGACATCCTTCCTCACAGGAAATTCTCAGCTGGAGAAAATGTGTGGTACCAATGAAGTACCAACGGAAAAGATGATGTGAGCCAGAACCTCTGTTGTAGAGTTAATGTGAGATTCAGTAAAGCTGTGTGTAAAGTACTTGGACTACCACAGATCTGGGGGAAAAGGGGTCCTAAGGTTGGTTTATGTCACCTTCACTGTATCACAGAATTTCATCCACCTGCACTGGCAGTAAACCTACAAGCCAGTGAAAAAAGACCTAGGTGATGCAAATGTGTACATTGTCAAGATAAACTCATGTACGGCACCAGTAAAACTCTATCTAGTGTGCAATAAATGTGAAAAAATAAACATAGTATTGAACTTATGTTCTCAGTAATGGGTGCTGATCGTCAGACTCTCAAGTCCAGTCAAATCTCTGCTTTTAGGGATCAAATGTTAATTTTTCTCCATTTGTCTCTCCATTCCACAGAAAGATTTTAAAAATCAGAATTGTTAGCCTCTTTTAGATGACTGAAATGCAGGCATTGACAGAGGTATAAGATGTGGGAAAACAATCTTTTTTTGTCACTGAAGTGTTTTCATAAAGAATGAGAAACAGAATTTGAAAAGGAAGGAGATATAAGCAAATTCATTGCTGTTATTGTTAAATTAAAGGAAGCAGAAAATAATCCATCAACAGCCTGACCTATAAGACAAAAATCTCAGGAGTTTTCTAGTCACTCTATCTCTTGCAGTGGAGTCAGTAAATCTCTCTCAAAGCTGGCCAGCTGAGGGGAGCTACTCTAAATCTCAGCTTCTGGGGTTTTGCAATTGCCAAGTAGCTAATCCTGTTCTCAGATGTTGGTGTTCATTCTGAACCATGTTCAAGATGAGAAGAACAGTGTGAAAGCCAGTGGTTACAAAGAGAAAGGTGTGTATCACAGAGTGGTGCTATGAATTTCCATTTTGGTTTTCAGTGCCTGGTGAAGATGTCTTCCTTGAGTGCCTGCTCAATAGACAGAGAGATGCACTTGAAGGCCTCCTGTGGGAATTCAATCCACCTCAGCCATTAAGCTTGTTAGTTACAAATTGTTTCCCCAGCTGTGTGTTTGAGTGTATGAGAAGGGCTTTATGGAGAGGAAAGCACAGAAATAAATTTTGGTAGTTTCATGGGCAAGTGTATTTCGCCTGCCCAGGTGGGCGTGGCTGGAATCTGTCTGTCTCCATGCAGTGCTCTCCTATAACAGTACCTGGGCAGTGCCACGCTTGCAACTCTCTTTCCAATGTAGCTGGTGTTGGTATAGTACACTCACAGGCAATCCCAGAGCTTAAAAAATACCATTCCTTTTGTATAAAGACTCAGATTACTCATGTTGACAGATGATTCACCACTGGGAAGGAATGAACTGTACTGTACGCTGAGGGAGATATTTGCTCTCTCCCAAGGAAAAAAGAGTCAGTTACGTGAGAAGCTCAGAGGTGGGAATGAAAAGGTTTCAGCTGATGCTGAATTCAAGGATCCTATTGCTCTTAGGGTTAGGAAAAGAGTTCTGTTTGGCAAGTATCCCTTGTATCAGAGTGTAGCTAACGTGTTCTTATTACTTGCAATACTATTTCCTTTTTAGCAGACAACCTACAGGCTGCATGCATGAAAATATGATAGTTTTTCTATTGTAATTTCATGACTAGGCCCTCACATTGTAATTTCTTTCAGAAACAGAAGATACTAGAGAAATCATCTTATTATCTATGATTTACTGCTGTTGCGTTTGCTGGGCAGAACCTGAAAATAAAGTAAGGCTAAATACCATGTGTCTATGATCAGGAATCACACATGTGGGATGTGTCCTCTTGATCCTATCAGATCATTCCCTTTCAGTTCTTAGGCTTAGGATGCTTAAAGATGAGTCCCTCCCTACTTGGGTGGAAGGGAGGGGAGAGAAAGTTCCTTCTCAGCCTTACTTTCTGTGGCCAGTTTATTCTGAATACCTGCAATGCATGAATAGATTGAGGATTTTGGTGACTAGAATGACATACAAGTCCAGGGAGGAGTCATATAAAGAAGGGTAAAAACCCATGAACAATATTGGTCTTACCTCATATGACTAAGTGGAAGGTCACCCTTGCTGCTTATGCCACCAAAATATTCCAGATGAGAACTGGAAAGCAGCATTGAAAAGCAAATGCAGTGTTGTTAAATGTCTAGGGATAATTTACATACTTACAGATATTAGGAGCAACGCCCAAATGTGCAGCTGGCTCTGAAAGCTCTCTCACTCTTTATCTTTTCATACAGTTTTTTTCAATACTGGAGGCTAGTGGTTCTGGAATTCTCAATCACGAGAGAGGAAATTAATGCTATGCCTTGCCTCCCAGAGCAAGCTCATACTGCAAATTGTCTTTGAAGTTACTTGATCCCTTAACAAATTAAATTCATTATATTCGTTTCAGGCTATCATGACAGCCATGTGTAGACAAGGTGCATATGCTGAGCTTGGAACTGCCCTTTACTTTCAGACAAACAGATGTGAAATTTAGATGATCATGCCCACACAGGAAGGTCAAACACAGGTCATCTTCTTCATATGACACCTAATTTTGAATGGAAAATGTTATACTATTTCATATGCTGGCATCAGAGACAACATTATTTTAGTTAATTCCCTTGAGCTGCGAAACTTGATTTCAGTACCTCTTACTGGCAGCAGAAATCAATTAAAAAAAAATCTTGTACAAACATAACTGTGTTTTCTGCATTGGGAAATTTTGCAGTAATTTAGCTGCTTTGCTTTCTCTGTGTGGAAAGGATAGAGGAAAGGGGCAGCATATCAATTTAACTTCGCCAGGACTAAAATTGTCAGTGCTAACTGTGCCAGGTATATAGATGATATACATTTACTTGGCATCACTCTGCAGTAATGTCAGAGGAGGATAAAGCCATCATCGTTAATTTAGGAACACCTGATATAGATACCTTATCTAGGGAGCAAGAAGTAGTTCAGCCACTACCAGACAATGCAGAAAATGAATTGTAGTCATACAAGGCAAACAGTTCTGGCGGGATTCCTTTGCTGTATGTATGCATTTTAGGATACCCTGCCTGGCATCTGGGTGCTTCTCCAGAAGACTGCAGGTCTCCTGCAAGCCTCGTGTCCTATCTATGAGTGCTGCATAGGTGTTACAGATAAGCTTCACAAATGGTGCTAGGTGCCCACGCTCAGGTAAATGAGTCCTTTCCCTAAGGTGGGACTGATCTCCATACTGCAGGCACTGAAGTATCTTGCAAGGTGAGCTACATCTCAGGTTGTAGATGTCCACATGTGAACTAGGTTTCTAAGCTCCTGCTGCTCTTGATGCAGGCCTGGGATTCAATTAATTTTCCCAAACAGAAGTTGTGATTCCCATATGCATATTACAGACATCTTCACAGGGCTGGCGGATGACATGGTTTGTACAGGACGTTCATGCCTGCTTGAAATGGCTGCTGGCGGCCAAGTGGGGTAGCTTTGGCACCTCAAATGCCCTAGATACCTATTTATGTGCAACTGAATTGAACTCTAAATCTCCATTGATTATAATGGGATCTCAGACATCTAACTCACAGGTAGATACCCAGATACAGATACCTAAATTTAGGCATCTTTATCTGTGGATTTTTCTGCTCTGGCTTTCTGTGGGGTAATGAGTGGGGAGATGTTTTTCACTTACAAAGTAGTATATGGACCAGCTCTTCTGCTTATCTGAAAAACAAGCAGATGTCCTGTGCCAGGCTCTTATTTACTGCTGAAGAGCTTCTCCCTGCAGGAAAAGTTAAGGGAAGTGCTTTTTCAGTACTGGATTTGTCCTTGGCTCAGCTGTTGTTTAGTGACAGACTCATAGAAAGGTACAAAAATACGTAGTCTCTCAGCTTAATGACTGGCATTTCAATAATTGATGCTGATTCATAACAAATATTTAGGGGGGAAAACAATTTTGTTTGCTTTACTGATTTTACTGTCTTCTAGCCATTTAGCTGTTTGTATTTGATTTCTGTCTGATTTTGACATCCAAGTATTTACTTCCTTACAGTGATTCAAAGAATGTGGTGTTATCACATGTCCATAGGATTAGTCAAATGAATATCACCAAATATCTTTTTCACTAGTTAGGCCAGTAAGTATCTCACTTTCTTGTTATAAATGGTCAGCCCTACTCCAGCAAAAATGAAATGGCAAGTAAGTTTACTTCAGTAGCAAATAGTTTGCGTCTATTCCTGTTGCATATCCAATGCAAGAGAAATTGCTTCAGTGCGGGCTATTTTTTCCATTAGGAAGCTGATGGAATGTCTTTAAGTTGAAGTACTGGTCTTAGAAAGGGATTTAGTCACAGAGCTACCACATGAACAACTTCACTTTCCCTTGAAATGAAATGTTGAAGTCCCGTATTGTGTAGCTTCTGTCAATGTGTTTATGTCTTTGATGTCCCAGAGCTGCCTGGGGAACCGAGCTTATGCATAAGTCTCAGCAGGCTTCACAAATTAGTAATTTCACTACTGATGTACTACATGTCATTTTCAAACAGGGGTCTATCAGACTGGAAATCCCACAAAAAGCAGGCAAATGGGTAGGTTTCTCTCACTTCAGCTGGCAGAAAGCGTTTCTCTTGACTACCCAAGGAGACTTTGGGTACAGCTTGGTGGCCTTGTGAGTCTTTGATGGTGTGCTTCCTCTCACCCAGGTGCCAACCTGACCTTTGTCTCCTGTAACCCTGCCCAAGAGATAACCACCCATGGTGGGCATAATGGGTGCTTGTAGTCGTGAGGGGTGCACCCAGCTTAATGTGGTTTCGTAGTTTCAGGGAGACAAGTGACACAATAGCCAAGGGCTAACTTGAGCAATGCTGGTTCTGTGGTCACTATGCAAATATGACTATAGGTCAATCATCTTACCCCCATAAATAGTGAACAGCCCAAGAGCCCTTTGATCTCTCCTGAACGGCAGCGGGCTGCACGCCAGGATCTCCCCTTGAGTTGGGATGCTGCTCAAGGTTATTACTCCTCAAGGCTGAGAGACTCCTTGCCTCAACAGATCCTCGGTAAGTGACTAATAGGATGCTAAACTTTGATATCTTAGCTAAGTGATATAAAGGATTGATTGCGCATATATAATCCTTCAGACATAAGCTGTTGACCAAGTTTGGGACTAGGACTGGATCCAGCCGCACCTAGACTCCTCTCTGAGAAGGGGTTTAGAAAACAAAAGGGTCCTTTCTGAAACCTGGGGTGGGCCTCCCTAACAGCTCTGTCTGACCCTGTCCTCTATGTAGTAAATAACCAAGTGTGCCTTGCCATCGAATCTTGTTAAAACACTGTCACGTTTACTGTCAAACTGTTAAATCCCTGTTTTATATCAATAAATGTGTCACTGCTTCCATAAGTGAAGTGCATCATTCCATCCGCAATGGAGTCCCAAACAGGAAAGAGCTCTGCCCGTGTAATGCACAGGGAATGTCAGTGACCTCTGCAGTCAGAAAGACTGCTTAACTTTATCTGCTTTAGATTTTAAAGAAAACCTCTCAGACCATTAGACATGAAAAAAGTGAACACATTTCCAACTACAGAAAACAAATGGTAGTCTGCATTTTTGTAATGGAATAAAAAGACACACTATAAAGTGCATTCAAGATATATTCTAAAGGAGCTGGATGAAAAAAGGGATGTTTTTTAAGATCTGTGAATTTAATAAAACTAGAGTTGGCTGGTTTCCACTTACAGCAATATCACAGAGTTTCAAATGTTTTTATCTTAATTTGTGATCTGTCTCTAATTTTCAGACTACATCCCACAGTGTATATAGGCTGTATAGCTGCCTCGCGCATAAACAACTATGCAGGGGAGTATCTGCTTAAGTAAGCACTTGCTCTGCATTTTCAGGAATCTAGACAGTGCAGCAGTCATGCACTGACGGCCTTTCTTTGTTGGAAATACCAGTATAAATTAAAACCAGGGGGATTTTCATGCATTTCAAGTACTGGGTATTTGATGAAAAAACAGCCATTTCAGGTGTCATGAGATATGCAGGCCTGTTAGTCAAAAAGTTATTGCCAGGAAGCAGTGCCTTCCACAGAAGGTGGGCAAATTCCCATGGGTCAGTCAGAGAGAGTTTTGGTTTTGGTACAAATTGCAGCCTGTGGATTCAAACTGCCTAACATGACAAGAGATAAATACATCATGTGTATCTTTTCTCTAAATATTGTGACAAGTTCTAACATTTAGATGTTTTGACGGTGACTTAGACACATAACTTTGAACAACAAGCTTGGAAAAAAGGTCCTGTAGTATCAAAGTTCAGGGTCAAATCCTGCCTGAATATGTATTTCCAGAAGAGCATTATGGATCCTGTTTTGATTTGGTGCAGTCTACAGAAGCAAGATTGCAGACCCAGTGCTTGCGGCAACAAGCTAGTATTTGATCCGGGCTGTAGAAACCATCTAGTTTTGTGAAGAATGTTTCATTTCTTCCTGTTATGGGCAAAGCCTCTAAAGTCTCAAAGTTCCAAGTGCCCCCAAAGTGGGGGGAATGTGTGACTGGCTAGAGTGCTCTGAAAGATGCTTACCAAAATCACAAGGATGATCTTGAAACCTGCTCCTTCCTATTGCCATGTTTTGACTTCTCCTGTGCTTTCCACCACCTTCTGTGACAGTTGGAAACCAAGTCTCTTCCTCACACTTAGGGTTTTTACCAGTTCTGATCTGGTTTCTGTCTTGTCTTGCCATTTCTGCTGTTCTTATTTTTCAGCTTTGACCTCACACTGCAAAAGTCAACTAGTTCCTCTCTTATCCTTGAGTAAAATGGACTGGATAAAAGCCTTTGTGTGCGTATGCCCAAAGCAGTGAAGATATGCTGAGGTACAATCACCCTTTTGCTAGAGCTGGGAAACACTAGTACTACAGGTAACAGTTCAAATTCTGAAAGTTGGGTCTGCTTATTACGTGTTGTACTGCTTACCCATGGATCTCACATCTTTCTAGTGCTTTAGAAGTGCAAACAGAGCAATGTGTCCCAAGAAAAACAGCAGAGCCAAATTTGATTATCAGTCATACACTATTAACAACTCAGCTCTCCCTGCTTGAGATCTTCTCTAGTTTAATTAATTGCCTGATCCGAGACAAAGCTTTTGGATAAACACACACTTATGAATATTGCAGATAAATCAAGCAGGCAATTCTAAATGACATTCATCATGCCTTTCCTTTTGGAGTGTCCTCCAGGCACTAATTTGCCTTTTCATTTTCTTCTCTCTTTGTTTTTTTTAATAATATTTTTCTTTCTTTAACTGGGGAAAAGTAGGCATGGTCAGAATAAACCTGTTGTATTGCTTTTCTTCTTTCTTTTAGTGTTATCATACTGATACTCACTAGTTAGTAGAAGACTTGGAACTACCCTACAACATTTGGGAGCATTTATTTCTATTTATGCATATGTTAAACCAAGTGACTGTAAAGCAGTAACTTGCACTTTTGCACAGTAAGTGGCCCCACGAACATTCAGAAGCAGGCCGTGGAGGGAATGAAAGTAAAAAAGGAGCTGAATCTTGTACTCAATCATGTAACTTTAATTTAGAAAACATGTTTATTTTCTGATTCAGTCACAGAAAGATCTTAAGATAAAACATTTGAATACACAAATATGTTTTGGCATGTATCTTCTATTGTTAGGTGCTAGGAGAAAAGTCCTTAAATTTCTCTATGGGTCTGTGCCTTCATTGCTCTGGGGTTTGCTTTCCCATTGCTTAATCAAAGATGATCTTTCTTCAGGTACTAGAGGCGTTACGAACATAAATCTTTGCACTTTTAAGAGTCATCCAGATACAGCGAACCATACGAATACTTGTATATAGATCCAGATATGTACAGTACTTTGGTATTAAAAGATGCACTTGTTCTGAAGTTTTTATTTCTTTTTGGGTCTTCTTTCAAATTTTTATGTAATAAAATAGTGTCCAAAAATCTCTAATATCATCAGTGCAATTACATATTTTTAGGGCTTCATTAATCCTTTGCTTCTATTAGTAATTTTATACTAATCTTACACCTTTGGTATTTTTTTGAGTCCTCCATTTCTATCCCTTTGAATATGGATTTTTATGCCCTGTATTCAGAATCTTACAGACTAATCTACTGCTAATGGGAAGCTATGAGAGCCACAGCTAAAAGTGTTGGGGTCAAGAGACATCTGTAGAAGGTTGATTTCCCAGAAGCAGAAAGATGTACTGGGATCTAATGAAGGTTTTGCCTCCTAAAAGGGAAAAGAAAAAAGAAAAAGGGGAAAAGTAAAAAAGTAAACAAGGGAAATGAAAAAAGCAAAAGGGAAATAATAAATGGGAGAGGAGAGGAGAGGAGAGGAGAGGAGAGGAACTGGAGAATCAAATGNGAGGGGAGGGGAGGGGAGGGGAAGTCATCCTGCTCCTGTGGGTGTAGCTTGCAATATAGTAGAAAAGCTTGATGTGCTTTCTTAAAAGCGACAAAGAAGAGGTCTCCAGTGTTTTCAAATAAACCAGAATGCTCCGAATTACACTGCGCCTGCAAGGGTAAATTTAATGTTGTACTTTGTTATCTAGTATTAGCCACAGACTGAAACAATGGAATGAGATGATACTGTAATGAAATTTCACAAGTCTCCTTGACACCATGGAAGAGCTGAGATTATTAAGTGACCTGCAAGGGAGAGAGAAATATTATCTCTGGACAGACATTTGTATATTAGGTGGTGATTTTTCTACAGATGCACTAATTACAATTTTAATTTATGTATGAAAAAAGGAGGGAGCACAGATTACTTCTGTCAAAATAGTTCTGAATGCTGTGAAGCTGTTAATGAGTAATATTCCTTTGTAGGAAATGTTAACATGTCTTTCTCTTTAGTGTTGTTTTGCTTTACTCCCTTGTTATCTTGTAGAAAATGTCGATTGTCATTCAAGCCTCAAAACAAGAATATAATGAGTATGTAGGATTTCGGAAAGAAAAACAAAACACAAGACAAGCAAAGCCCTTTAGCTGAACATATCTTTCTTTTACTCCTCAGAAGTACTTAATCTGTTTATAAAAATATCTGTAAAACTGTGTTTATCTTGCTACATACCTTAATCACAAGATAATGAACTGTGCTGAGTGGTGGCATGCATCAGTAACCCCATTATAACATTATAATGCAATGCTATTAATGCATTTAGCTGCAGTGCAGAACATTGCTCCTGATGGAAATAATGTCTTGTAGCAGAGATCTGTTGCGTCATCTCTCCTAGGTTTTGCTGGAGTACTTGAGCACTTAACAGACTCAGCGAGTACTTGGGTATGTAATTAAATCAAGATTTCACAGCCAAACAAAGGACAAGAGAAATAGGGGAAATGCCCACCATTTTGTGACAATTTACTCCAAATAAAATAACATTAAATATCTGAACAAGTTTCCTAGAGACTTATGAGAAAGTCATTAGAATCAGTATTCAAATGGGAATCAAAGCATGAAATTATTGTCTTGTCTGATAAGGCATTTATCTGTTTTCCTCTGTCTTTGTATTAAATATGTTCCACAGAATTATACATTAACAACTTTTGCGATCAAAAAAGGCTTTTAGTTCAGAATTTTGCTACACTGATCAAGAAGGTATAGTTAGTAACTTCTATAGGAGGGACTGTTCATAACCAGCAGACACCTAGTGCGTGAAAGCACTGTCCTCCTTCTTTCCAGTGACAGTACTGTGTTCCTGACCCAGCATCAATGTCTGCACAAGAAATATGTCATGCAAAAGTAACCCGTCATAGGCATCATGATGGTTGGTCTTAAAGAATGATCAACATGAGAATATCGGTGGTGATTTCTGTTTCCTGGTAATTGCAAACTGTGTGGGATGTTCTGCAGTGGTTATGACTAAACAGTACCAATGCACATACAACGCATGAGCTTCCCTGTTACTTTGACGTATCAGATATTCATCAGCCTGGGTTAATAAAATACTATTTTCCATCCTACATTATTGGACAATTAGGTTTAACGAGATTCAGCTTTATTTAAAATCTTTACCATTAGAAACAGAACATAGGTGAGCTGTTCTATTATCTATTAATTTTGACATTAATGCGTTAAAAAAGGAAAAGTTGATTATTTTATTCCTGTGTTTTCTCTATTACCCTTTTAGTGGTGTTTGTTTGCTTGGTTGTTTTTTTGTTTTAGTTGACGTAATATGATTACAAGTGCAGCAAAGTTCTCGGTGCTTGTTTCCCAGCAGTGCTCTGAGTTGGCACTGCATTATAGCCACTAAAGTGTAATTGAGGATTATTTTAAATTCTCCATGAGAATGAGCTCTAGACTTCTTCAGTTCATTTTTGTCAGAATTAAAACAATATTTTTACAGGCATTTTTAAGATCTACATCTTAGATTTTCTTCCCCCAAAGGAAAATAATACTTCAAATGAAGTATTTTTTACTCTGTTCCAGTTTCGCTTAGTAACAAAATTGCTGATGCTGCTTGAATCAACAAGCAACTAATGAAAATAAACTGATTATCAGAAAATACCATCTTTAAAAGACATCAGAATATAATGGATAAACATTTGAAGTAACAGTGATTGTAAATTGGAATTCCCTGTACTGCTGTTATAAAAATTATGTTAATTTTTAAAATAAAGGCAGAATTGACCTAGAAAATACTGAATATATTTTACAATTTGCTTTGGATCCTTTATGCAAGTGTTGGGATTTTTTTTTCTTCTTTTTAGAATTGCCATGGTTTTGGCCACAGCTGTTACTGTAGCAAAACCCAACTATTCAGATAAGGATGAAGAATCATTTAGAAATCCAAGCAAAATTTCTTGTTTGGTTGTTGCTAAATGAAGAAGGGGAAATATACATTAAAGAATGCTATAATTATACATTTTGCATAAGTTTTCTGAAACCGTTTACACCATCTTTAAGGCCATGTGTATCATGAAGCTGATTCCTCAGCTCATCCAGATTCCAATTTATTTGCATGTTACTGAAATTGGTTTTATTTCTTTCCCGTGAATTTAATGTTTATGAACAGACTTGGGATACCGCAGATTGAATTACCCTCCCTAACTACAAAATTGGCACAATATACACTTCAGCATTGCTTGGCTGAAAGACTTCTCATCCAAAGGCATTCAGCCTTAAGAAATCTCCTCTGCTTAAATGTACTGCAGTTACTGAAAACTCTCCTCAATCAAGCTTTAAAGATTTTTATTATAATTTAAAAAATCATTGGTCTTAATTATTGTAATAGTATTTTCCAGTTGCCTGGTGTTGTCAACATTTGTGCATAATACAGAAGTATATCACCACTGAGAGATTAAAAAAAGACCAGAAGCATGTTCATAAGCAAAAATGGGTCTAGAAATTAGTATTTTCAAAGTAATGAGATGGAAAGAAGTAAACCCCTATTTACTCATCATAGAAAATGCCAGGCTAGCTCTTTGAAGTACCAGTATATCATACAATAAAGACAGAGCTCTTGAAGCCTGTGGAGAAGTTGGGTTTGATTCAAGTTCCTAAATGCAGGCATCTAGTGCCACCTGAGCTGCTCCTGGTGCCCTGCCTGGCATCTGCAGGTGGGTGAAGGTCTCCAGTACATCCTGCAGCAGCCCAGGGGGGCCCATGTGGATGTCTAAGGACACCAAGCACCTGTGTTGGCAGTTCAGCTGAGTTTCCCATGCCTTATATCCCAAGCTGACACCAAATAATTACAAGGAATAAATAAGAAGAATAGTGGGAAGAGAACAGTAATATCCAAAACTGATCAAAGAGGCAGCACTGTACTGGGATGGACATACCTTACAGTTTCCTTACGATGATTACGTATCTGCTTTGTTAATGAGATGCCAACATTTCATTTGCTTGCTCACACCCTCACTTCTCTGCTTCTGAAAACCTTTATTTATTTAGTTACTCTTTAAGTATAAAAAATAACTATACGATCTGAAGAATAAGAAACAAGTCTTTCGTTTTCCAGAGAATACGTATCTGTCCCGGCAGCATCCTTATCACTGTCTGTGTCACTTTTTCCTTAATTTCCTGCTACATATATGTGACCTTTGTGTACCAGAGTGTAGGACATGAGTTTTAATGATATTAGGTGTTCAAATATTTTTCTAATACCAAACAGAATAAATGACACAGTAAGAATAGCTTCCTTTTCCTTTACAAAAAGGTGTCCAAAAAGTGATGTTACTGTGAGACCATTGCATTATAAACTAACAAAATTATAATTTTTAATACATCTGAATGTACCAAACTTTTGGAAAGATTCTTTCTGTGAAGCACAATAAGATGAACATTGTCACATCATTGTAAGCTGATAGAGACTCTGCCAGGCTTTCGAAAGCTAAATTGGAAACAGATGTCTGCCCACACAAAGAAAATGATCTTATTAGTAAATGTTTCTTCTAATGATGACAAAAGTGAGACTTCAGCCAAAAGAAAAGAGAAGTTGTGCATAGCAGAAGATGGCCTTGAGAATTCATTAGCAGAAGTGAAGGAAGCAGTTTTAGTCATTAAATTAAGAACAGTTATATTACGGATATTTTGAACAATCTGATGGAAGGATGACAAGTCCACTCACTGTTAAATACAATACAAATCTTCTACATTTTCTTGCTAATTTGGGATGCATTTGTTTTTCTTTCCAGGAGATTGCTGGGAACTATTTTAAGATTACATAGTGATCAGAAATTCTGGAGGTAATGCAAATACTTTTTTTCTTTATACAAAATGACAAGCAGTGTTCTTGAGCAAAAATAACATGTGCTTGCACAGTTAACAGCCTCATCTGTTGATATCTTCCTCAGATGTGGTTAGAAATGC
The DNA here is from genome assembly GCA_013397275.1 of Burhinus bistriatus. Lineage (NCBI taxonomy): Eukaryota > Metazoa > Chordata > Aves > Charadriiformes > Burhinidae > Burhinus > Burhinus bistriatus. The sequence goes on along the minus strand of VYXH01012556.1, from coordinate 15,044 downwards.
TTTGGGGGATAGTAAAAATTCACTTTTATTTAGCTACAGTTTTGCTTCAAAAACTGCGACCCCCATCTAAGTTGAATTTAGTTTTAATAACAGTAATAATCCCAATGGGAAATTCTGTAGCACTTTGCACCAGTGGACCCCAAAGTGCTTGATAAGGAAGAGTAGAGGAACATTTACTGCATTTTGCACTCTTTGGCTGGGACATGTTGTTATGACTTTGAAACAGAAAAGTCTATTCTCAGCTGGAGCATATGAAATATTTCTTTTTAAGTAACAATAACAATCTTAAAAAATTTCAAGTGTTCACTCCATAATGCAAAACCCTAAAAGCCTTTATGTAAGTTTGAATCCTCAGACGAACTAAGATGAAAGCAGTCCTTGACTTGTGTCACTCAGAGCACACGAGCCCTTTGTTTTTGAAGTCTTACAGGCTGGTTTAGCTAAATTCAGGCCTTCTCCATTAACTTGCGAGGAACTAGCTGCTGAAGTGCCTGAAACTGTAGCCCAAACGATGATTTTTTGGCCCTGCTGCCAATAAAACCGAGCTGGCTCAGGGGGAGCCAGTACCAGCCCTTGCAGAGGGTTGTAGCAGTGACTGCTGCTGCTGCCTCTTACTCCAGCTCCTGGGGACCTGCTGCGCAGCCACAAATTCCCACTGTGGCCTTAAAAGTGATAATTAGTAAAACAATATCTAAACCTTTTTAATATAGGACAGCAATATCAGAACAACAAAATATCAACATCAGAAAACGCTACATTTGAAGGTCTCCTGAGTGTCTTGACTTCCAAGTGAAGGTTTGCATTTTAATGTATATGTAGGCAAATGAGAGTAGATTCAATATTTTCATATATTTGATTTCAGCACACCCGGGATAAACATTAGAGCATCTTGAGGGAAAGGGTGGGCAGAAAAAGGAGGAAAAGAGAAATTAATTATACAACCAAATTAAAGAAGCAACATGTCTTTTCAATCTGGCAGCTTCCAATTTTATGTCATATCCCTCATTTTTGTAGTGAATAGCTGATGTAATTCTGGAAAGAAGGGCAAAAGGATTGAAGACAGTGTTCGTTTCCAGGTACTAATTCTACCAGCATAGGTTTCCAATTTAATGCATTCATTGCATTGAATTTAGTTACAAATACAAGAAACCACACTGTTGGTAGAAAAGCTACAACCTTGTCCTAAAGCTTACAAAATGAACTACTACACCACTACATACTTGTGATTCATCTGTCAAAAAAAAAGGAAAGAGGTAATTTCAACTGAAACGTTATTCAAAGTGTAGCTAAACGTGCCTCGGGAGAACATGCTTAAACAGCAGGAATATAATCAGTCTCACTGGGTATTTTCACATGCAGTTTCTTCCTAGAACCAACCAACAGTATTGCACAATGTGTCAGGAAGGAAGGGTTGTCAAATAGGCAGTCGAGGACTCAAAACCAAGTGTGCATATAGACACCCTGCTAAATTTTATTGATTGGCTTGCTAGTGGATGGGAAAAGCTTTTTAGTTCAATGAATGTTTAGCCAAAATTCTGTGTCCTACCTTTTTTGTCTAGTGTTTGAGCACCAGCGAAAACGTCAATACAGCTTAGCTTTTCATGGCAGTTTTTTTTGTTTTGTTTTGAAATGAGTTATTTAGGGTGAGGTAAAATGATACTGGCTTGAATTGCTTGATTAGCTGCAAATCCTGCATGTGCTCAGGAGGACGAGTAGAAACAAGACTGACTTTTCTCAGGTCGGGAGGAGAGAAAAAGTGAGGACAAACCACTTGCAACAACCTGTGAGGAACCTGACCACTGTGGGGACTGCCCTGTTACTTTTGGCTGAGTGCAAGTCCCTGCTCCCTCAATACAGCATCAGTTTCCTAGAAAACAGTTAATCCCACCTGAACTGTGCCAAGCCAATATTCAGAGGAGGGTAAAGAAAAGAAATATATGTGGAAGAGTTGATATTCTATCAGTAAAGCAAGAATTTTCACCTAGATGACCCAGCAACAGGTTGCTTGCTAAATCAGCTTCGTTCCCTCCTACTCTTGGCATTCTCTTCCCACTTAGCACATATCTAGAGCAGTTTTAGAGGGGCTCTGCAGGTTTTTGATGAGCTTGAGAGTTTGTCATAGCTCCAAAATTCCTTTCTGTTCTCCCTATTTTACTCATCTTGTCTACTGTTCCCCACGTGAGCATCTGATCCAAAATCATATGAGGAGGGAGCTTCCAGCCCAGATAAAATTATTTTTTGTTGAGCAGTAACTTTCACTCATCCATTATGTCATATGCACCACTAGCACAAATGATCCTCTTGATTCTACTTTCCACCCCTTGGAGAAATGAATTTCTCCAGATTGAACAAAGCTTTGACAGGCCATCCATTTTTATACATGGGATTTTAAAAGTGAAAACACAGAAACTGCAAGCAATCATTTAACTCATGCATATATTTGTGCAGCATGAAGAGGAGGATGGTTTAGCCATCACAGCATCCCACATCGCGTAAGCTAAAACATGGAAAAGTCAGCTAATACCATATTTTATTGCACAAGCAAACATCTTCACCTCCTCAATTTAGAATAATAATAATAATTTTAGATTCTGGCATCCCTTTCTGCTTCCAGGATGTCACAGACTGTTAGAATTGGCATATAATACCCAGAATTCAAAAAAACCATTCCTTTCTTCTGATAAGATTGACTATTTGTGGGCATTACATTTTTTTTCTGTAAACAAATAAATTATGAGCATCCTTGTATTTATCACAGAATTACAGAATGGTAGGCGTTGGAAGGGACCTTCAGAGATCATCTAGTCCAACCCCCCTGCCAAAGCAGGATCATTATAGGCTGTGTGCACAGCTTCTGATGCTATGTCTGAATCTTACTGTTAGACGGTAAGACAAGTTAGACATTAAGGCTCTGAATCTGTATCTGACCTTGATTTTGCAATGTAAGAATCTACTTGTGACCTGTGGGTTCAGTTTGATTGCCTGAATATAAATATCTGGGGTCATCTCTACACGTTGAGGTGTCACAGAGCATCTTAGACATGGGGCTGGTGATGTGACATGGAGACTGTAGGACCCCGTGTCCTTGTGGACCAATAGCTGGATGCTGGGCTAGATGCAACTGCACGGAGCCCAGTGGAATCTTCAGAGATGTTTAGCTGACTAAATCTGCCCACTTTAGGATAACCTGAATAACTCTTTAGACTCCAGTGACTAGAATAACTAGATTTCCATAGAGTATGAGGAGTTTAGACACCCGCCTCACTTGGGAAGACATATATTACAGACAAATAAATCTAGGTGTCTGAACCTGGAATTAAACCTAGAGCTGAATTCCACCTTTTTGCTGAATTGAATTAGTTCTGAGAATGATTTAGACCACCTGGAAGGAATGGAGAAATAAAAGGACGGCGGGAAGATTGGTGGATCAGGAGACAAGGTTTGTGAGGAAAGACCAGAAGAAATTGTTCAGTCTGGAAGAGACCAAAAGGCACAATAATGGTCTTCAAGTAGTTTTTGTAGAGAAGACAGTTGTAAATTATTCCCTGTGTACACCAAGAATAAAGGGAGTCATTGCAGTAAAGAGAAATGTAGTTCCAACCTTTAAAGAGGAGTTTCTAATCATAAGGATGGTGAAGTGCTGATGTACACAGCCTAGGGTGGTTGTAGAGTTGCAATCTCCAGTGTTTTTAAAGAATAGGTTAGACAAACATTTCCAGGAATCATTCTGATGTAATTGAATGTGCCTGGGGGCCGCCAGCTGGGCCAGGTGAGCTTTCAGTCTCTTCAAGCCCTATTTTCTCTGGTTAATCTCTTCTAGTTTTTAATCTTGAACTACTCAGTGCTGAACAGGATACATCAAAAAAAATCTGCTTTAATTTTAAATTATACCTCTTTTATGGTGAAGAAGCAGTACATATTCAACACTAGACAGCAGTGATGAGATACTGAAAGAAATAGCTTCGATAATGCCTCTACCAGAAGACTTATCTTAGCAGAAAAAGAAAGAGCTGTAAGCAGTAAGTAGCTATAAGCAGCACATGATTGATTTATTTATTTAAAACTCTTCTTTTTTTCTTTTTTTTTTTCCTAGCAAGGAGAAACACTTGTAGCAGGGAGGAGTGTAATAGAAAATAGAGGAGCATACATATAGTCTTATTTTACTTCCACTGTTATCACAGTCGCTGTTCTGCTTCCCAAGTACCCACAGCACTCACCTTTGCTCTCCTGCTGTGGGGCATCATTGCTCCGATGCCTGGCAGTGAGGTAATTAACTGGAGCAGGGACCTAGCAATCTCTCGTACCAACCCACAGGCAAAACCGAAGCAAAAGGTTAGTTTTTGGCAGGCACCAAGTCACATTAGAGCTGCCTGTAGCTGTCTAAGGAGGAAGGGAGGGATGTTGTTGTCACAGATCTGTTTTCTCTACTTCTAAAACAAGGACTGGTATAAAATTTTAAATACAAAGCTTCCCGCTGTGCCTTCTTGCACCATAATTGTAAAGACATTTTCAGTTTAGATTGGGCTTTGGATTGCATTTTGCCCTTGGTGGAAATTAGCACAAAGAACAAATAGTCCTGATGCTGAGTGCAGTAGCTTTGCTGGATGTATGCTGTGGTCTCCCCACAGCTCTGGCAAGCCTAGGGGTGGGAATTCTAAACTGAAGTAACTTGCTATAGCAGTTATTCTACTTCTTCCAGAAAAAATGTCGAATAGCCATATAGACAAGACAACACGGGCTCTTGGCTGATCTCCCTCTTCAGGTCACCGATTCCCTTTCAAACCCCCTATGGTTTTAGTTACTTAAAATTAAAAAAATAAATGAAGTATCCTTCTGACTGTGTGGTACTGTTAAGGCAAGGTTGTTTGTGTTCTCATTACAGCTCATGGTGACAGAATTCTTTGCTTTGTTTAACACAGAGGCTTCTTTTAAAAGCTGGAAAGAGAAAGTGGAAAATTTGCAGCTCAGGCATGTAAGCTGTCACTATGCTGTGGGAAGGAGGAGTGGGTAGAGCTGAAAGAAGAGACACTGACATTAGCTGAGGGAAAACAGGAGAGGACAGCAGAGGAGAAAGTTATTAAGATCACAAATAGTAAGTGACTGGAAAGTAAGTGAGAGAACAGTGCTGGGAGCAAATAGGCAATTACCTATCAATCTCCAGGTGAGGGCTTACACTTACAGTTTCTTGGGATGATCGTACGTGCAGCCAGTAAGAGGTTATCAATCTCCATGAACCCAGCGGAGAGCTGCGTCATGAGGAGCCAGGGGCCTTTTCAGCTCATGAGCAGAAGGGAAAACTGGGGCAGGTGGCTGCATTGTTGACATAGGCATGAATGCTCACACTGCCTCAGGCTGCTACAGTTGGCAGGATAAAAGCCAAAAGCAGTTTAACTGTTAGTGCAAAGTTACTGTATAAGACCATGAGAAAGTCACTGGTTAGTACCTGCCCCTCCTGTGTTTTATGCTTCTGGAGGGTATCACTGTGAGGACAAATCTAAACTCGTTTAGAAGTAAGCATGTTTGGGCTCCCTGGATGCTCCAGCCATCAGCCTCAGACCTGGGGAGCTGTGTCACATGGAGCAAACATCTGCAGTAAGGATACAGCACTGGATGTCCAAATCATCTCAGCACCTGGGCATGAGTCGCAAGCTAGAGAAAAGCTCTGGTTTCCAAGCCAAGCTATATTATTTGGCTGGCAGCTGGATTCTTGAGTCAAAGTGAACTGTTAGCACTGCTGGCAGCAGAAGGAGCAGGCAACCAACAGGGCTGAATGGTTTTCACTAGCGAATGCTAAGTAAGGAGCCGACAGTGGTTTCAGTTCATTTCAGACACAGTTAGCATGTATTTTTCTTTCCTCATGTTAGTATGCTCTCATCTACTTGTTCATAAAAGTTGAGGATTTAAAAAGTAACTACTCATGATTCTAAATTCCTTACTTGAAAATACAGATGATACTGTAGCTAAGCAGAAGTGGTACAGTAATACAGACGTATAGAAACAGATATCTAGGAAAAAGGGGGAAGAATTTTTTTCAGGTTTTGAAGTCTTGAGGGTTACCATCTCTTCATGAGGAATGGTTTGTTTTCTACAAGAGGAAAACAAAAAAAAAGACTGTTATCATCAGTAATATAACCTTCTCAGCTGTCACTTCATCCAAATATTCTGCGGGAGAGGGTGATACCTTCTGAGAATATGAGGCAGAAGAGACATCATTCTTGGCTGTCTTGGTCAGGATAGTCCCCAGTAGGCAGAAATCACAGCAAGTTCACAGATTAGCCATAAGATGTGACACAGCTAGTGAATTTACTACCTTCACTTGAGACATTCCCAGAGGTCCACACATCCACAGAACAGTGCAGAACAGTTCAGAGACTTGAGTATTATTAGGTAATGGATTGTTTATAGGCATTTAAACTGTCTAGTTCTTTGACAGTCCTTCCCCAGGAAACATCTGTAATTGCAAATATCACGCAAGATAGGGGAAAATGTTCCTTTATGAGACTGCCACAAGAACTGGCTGTGTTTTGCAGAAAAGCTCATATAGCACTGTGCTTATTAGCTAATGCTGGTTGTTATATTACACTAAGCCAGCGTTGCATAAGGCAGTTTGGTCAGAGCCCAGACACTGCCAGGGACAGCCTCTGGCAGGCTCCCTGCCTGTGCAAGCACTCCACAACAGGGACTCCTGTTGCATCTGCTTTTTGGGTTTGACCAGTCAGCACCATACAACACAAGTCCCTTGGAACCTGACTTGCTCTGACAGGCTCCTTCTGGAGAGCCTTCAAGTCTTTCCATCCCAAGCTGGTCCACTTCCAACTTTGGCAGTAGTTGCAAGTGATTATCTGTAGCACTGGTTTGGAGTGGAGGTTACCGCACTGGTCAGCACTTGCCTCCATGGCCATAGTACCACTGTATTCCTTGTGCTCCTATACTGGCTCGCTGTACTGGAGCCAGTCTCTGTAGATTTATACTACTTTGCTGACCACTCTCAACAATAGTAGCACCTCCGAAATATGCCTGTTTTGTCCTCAGTCTCTCCATGACGGTGTCTCCGTCCCAATCATAGTGCCCATTGATGGTCTCTGGTGGCCTGCAGTCAGTCTGTTATCCTTGCTTGAACAGATTTTGAAACTGATGTGGAGCAATATTCTTTGCTTCCGTGAAACGAAGCACAAAGCTGACCTTCTTTTGGTCAGCAAAAGGAGAAGTGTAGGATTTCCATTTAGTCACCTACCCAACTAGGGCCTGGAGTTGCCACACAAGAGCTTCCCTTTAAGGAGAGCAACTAACTCAGGGGCGTGCCCCCTTCATGGATGACTCCTGTGCCAAGACTGTCAAACTGCACAAGAAGGTTGACGTGCAAAAACTCTTTCTTATTGCTAGTTTAAACTCATCTGTTTCTGCAGTCACCAGGAATGATTCATCTCACCTAACTTATGCCATCTAAGATTTAGTCATCTTGGTGTAAGCTAGATATCTGGGCTCCTTCTATAGTAAGTGGACAGACATGGGCACCTCACAGTGATGACTCATCCCACCCAAGGTGGGTGTTGAAAATAGGTGTACTGAATCATCGTCTGGAATGCCTATTGCTCTTCATTAACCAAAAAGAGAGCCTAGGTAAGTAGCCGTACAATCTCCATTTAGTGGGGAAAAAAAAATCACCACCAGCAACAAAAGTTTTGTGACTTCAAATTTGCAGGGTGTTATGGCAGGGTTAGATATATCTATGACCATCTTATATCATCCAACAGCTGTGCAATGGAGGAACTTCTTTACTTTGAGGGTGGCAGAGCACTGGAACAGGCTGCCCAGAGAGGTGGTGGAGTCTCCGACTCTGGAGACATTCAAAACCTGCCTGGACACCATCCTGTGCAACCTGCTCTAGGTGAACCTGTTCTGGCAGGGGGGTTGGACTAGATGATCTCCAGAGGTCCCTTTCAATCCTGGTGATTCTGTGATTCGGTGAAGATGGGGATTGGTGCCCAGTTAGTCACCCTTCTCTAGTATGGGTGTACATGACATTTAGGCTGATAAAAAGAACATATCTGTGTTTGATTCTCCAAAAGCTCGCAGTTAAACAAAAATTATCTTGATAAATACAGGTGGTTGTGCTTTGAAATTCCCAGTGCTACCTAAACTTTGGAGGAGCCTTTCCATTCTCTCAACACTGGTAACAATGTCCAGCATTCACTTTCGGGTACCAAAGTTCATAGAATCATAGAATCATAGACTCATAGAATGTGTTGGGTTGGAAGGGAC
>VYXH01012555.1:0-33003 GCA_013397275.1 Burhinus bistriatus | reverse complement strand
CTCCCTCCCCCGGCCAGCTCCCCCCTATGGACTGGGCATGGCGTCACATGGTATGGAATACTTGTGTCCCGGGCCAGAAAATTAACCCTATCCCTGCCGGAACCAGGACAAGGATGCAAGCAAGTCTGGGACTGGGACATCACAAATGATTGAGGACTATTAGACTGGCTATGAAAGAAGTGGAATGGGTCTTTGGAAAGTGACAGGCATTGCCAAATGCCCAGAAAACCACAGCTTTGCGTTTAAAGGAACAGAATCGACCATCGACCTGCAGTCCTCCACAACCGCCCACAATCACACAGACCCCAGGTAGAGCCCTGAGCAATGCATCAGTAAAAGGACCTGCTTTACCAGGTCCTGGGTGGTGATGGCTTGGCCATTCTGGTAATAAACAAACATTATGGGCTTACATGGCATCAGAGCCACCAGCACGTTGCTTTTGCCTCCTGCACCCAGCGCCTCCAAAGTTTTGCTTAATGAGCTCCCAGGGACTGACACTCTGCCTGGTCATTCCCTTCATGGCTTTGTCAGTGTTGGCCCTCGTTGGTGCCCCCAGTGCCTTCAGAAACTTAGGGTTTGCTTTTACCTTCCACCTTTCACTTCTTCAGAGGCTTGTTCATTCCTTCAGTAGCTGCAGTTCAGGAACTTGGCACTGGAGGGCTCATTAACGTGTAAAACATCCTAACAAGCCAAATCTCTGTGCATAGTTTTCCCTAATCCTTCAAGTCTTCTGTGGCTAATTTAAGAAATTTCAAGAGTGTAACCAAGCAGAGAAAATTTAAAAAATAAGGAACGAGAAATCAACATTTCCTTTTTTTTTTTTTTTTACTTTTCTTTATTTTTCCACTTACAGAACAAGTGCTATCAGCCTTCTCCAATTCAGATTGATCCCGATGAAGTCTGAATGTAGGAAAGGTAAGATCATTTCTGTCAGACACCATATGGACCATCTTTGTCCTGTGTCCCATTCCCGTCATTGGTCCCCCTCCACCCCCTCCACCAGTAATTTCTCTCAGTGGCCACCGGGGACTTGCATCACGATTTCTCAAATCTAAGTTTATCCAACTAAAGTGTGTAGCTGAATGATTCTGCTCATTTGGAGTGATTGCTACCTGCTGTATTTGGAGAACCAGCTGCACACAGTCCCAGAAGAATGTTTCTTACTTGCCAAATGATATATCTATAAAAAAGAAACAAAAAAAAAAGAAAGAAAAGAATAGCTCAGTAAAAAAAGTCCAAGTTTCCTCCACTTAAATCAACTCTCCACTGTGGGTAACCTTAGTGGAACACTTTCGGTGAGATACAGAGGAAAAGAGGTACAAACACAACCGATGAGTTGGCCAAAGAGACCACCAGGCAGGCTGCCGAAAGGCAAGGCAAGATTTATGCTGCTTAAAGCTCAGGCCAGCATTTGTGTAGCTGAGGGGTGTCTGAATGTGTAGAGACCAACAGGAGGAGGAAAGCTGGATGGACACTGCCAAATGCATACGTGCAGGCAGTCTGCTGAAAAGATGCCTTTAGAAGTGGCCAGTTGAAGCAGGACATGTGGAAACAGGTGAGAATGGTGAGAGTCAATACACAGTACAGTGGGCAGAGCAGTGTCATGGAGGTAATGAGGGAGATCAGTATTTCTTCTCCTGAGTGTAGTCCACGGGCTGGAAATGTCCATATTGGCATCATGGGAAAATATTCCCTGTGGATCAAAATGTTCAATGCATTTGAAGTGAAGAGTGAAAAACATGTACATAATTTCTTTAAATGTTGAGAACTGTTCCCCATCTTTCCGGTCTGGGCCCAGGCACAGACCTGTCACCAGAGTGCTTGTACAGCTGGGCCCACAGGGTGCAATAGACATGGAGGCACCAGAGGAGCTCCACCCTGAGCTTTGCACAAGCCCTTAGAACTCAAGGACAGATGTGCCTCAGTGAGGTCTTCCTCTCAACAAATGCACTTTCTCAACTGGTAGTTTGGGGGCATGTACATTGAAGGGAGAGACATGGTCGTTTCTGGAAGGGGAAATGGAAAGCCCTGCTGAGAAACCCGGCTGCTGCCTGGTGCAGGTCCAGGATATCAGCTACCAGGGAAGCAGAAGGTTTTCAGGAAGCTGTCCAAACTGCGTACCTTACCCCCCTCGAGCATGGGGTACCTTTCACCCAGACCCAACCTTCCTTTGGCTCTTCCAGCCATCTCATGATTCGTCACACTGGCTTTCCTCATTGCTCTCCAATAGTGTTTAAGTTTCTGGATTGGCAGCACCAGCCAGCCAGCCAGCCAGCAGCCTCGTTTAGTTGGTCTTGCTCATCCCGTGTCATGTGGATCTAAGACATCCAAAATTCAGGTGCCTCTGTCCCCTTATGTTAATTTGTGGGTCTGCCATCCATAGTTGATAATCTTCATGAGTAAAATTCACCTGTTCTCCACAGATGTCTCCCGGACAGCTATTTATGTTTGATGATGCTTTTCTAGATTCTCTATTCCTTAGAAAGAGAAGCAGACAGTAACTGAAGAGTTTCCAAAAATCATGCTTGGTAGCAAAATTAACCTGAATTAAACCTTTGATAGTAGAACAAAATTCAGCTCTGTGTGGGGGCTGAAAAAGCAGGGATGACGCCATCTCTTTTCTTCATTTCTTCCCCATCACTTGCCTGGGGTTTAGGAGGAAAGGACATTAATAAAGGTGACATTTTTGGGTGTCCATGATTGATTTATCTTATGAGCGACTGATGTAGAGACCCTCAGCTTCAGCTGAATGGCTTCTCCTTGCAACACCACAATGTACCAGCTGAGATGTTATGCCATGTGTGCAGATGCCCAATCGTCTTAACAAGATAACAATGTGAGCAATTGCAGGAGGCTACAGGTAATGAAAGGGGCCACGAGTTTCAGGAATTTGCTGCCCAATGTGGAAAGTACCACAGCAACCATCTCAGAAATACCGAATGTCCATACAACAGAAGAAAACCATGACCAATGTGAAAAGGATTAACAAGCGTAGTTGATTGACCCCAGCCATCAACTCATCAGCCACCCAGTCACTCGCTCACTACCCCAGCAGCAGCATGGGGAAAGGATCTGAAAGGGTAAAAGTGAGAAAAACTCATGGGTTGAAATTAAGGAAGGTTAATAACTGAAGCAAAGCTGCCTTTGCAAGCAAAGTAAAAAAAGCATTCATTCACTATGTCCCATTGGCAGGAAGATGATTACCTATTTCCAGGAAAGCTTCCAGGCCTTCATCACATGTCACAGTGACTTGGCAAGACAAATGTCATATAACCACAGACGTCCCCCCTTCCTCTTCCTTTCCCTGGGCTTTTATTGCTGAGCATGATGTCATATGGTATGGGACAACCCTTTTGGTCGGTTTGGGTCAGCTGTCCTGGCTGTGTCCCCTCCTGACTTCTTGTCTTCTTGCCCCAGCGTACTCATTGGGAGGGCAGCGTAAGAAGCAGAGGAGGACTGCATGTTGTTTAAGCACTGCTCAGCAATACCTAAGAGAGTTTTGGTAACAAATTGAAACGTGGAATACGGGCTGCTATGAAGAAAAAGAACTCCCTTCCAGCCATCCAGCATAGGTAGGCTGGACTTTTTGGAAAGTGTGAAGATGATAACAGTGAAGAATATGACATCGGGAAAAAGAGAACCAGCAAAATAAAGACGAGGCCAAGGATGTCATCAAGACTGTTTTGGGTGCCTGGGATGCCGCTTTGTGCCTGATGTAAGTTATTTCCAAAGTCAGAGGGAACCTGAGTGTTTTCCCTAATATTGAGGACCTTGGAAGATGTCTGTAGAACATCCAGCTCAAAGCAGGGTCACACCGGGTTGCTCATGGCTTTCTCCAGATGGGTCTGAGAAACTTCCAGGCATGGAGGCAGCGCACAGCCTCTGGGAAACAGCTTTCCCTGCCTGACTGTTCTCATATTGCAAAGGTTTTTCCCTAGACTGAGCCTGAACCTCTTGTGTTTCAGCTCATTGCCTCGTGTGCTCCTGTCTTGCACCACAGTGACTTGTTGGAAAACTCACCGTAGGCAGTGCCAAGCTGTTATACCCTCCCCCTCAAAGCCCTCCATTCTCCAGGATAAACAAGTCCAGCTCCCTCAGCCCCTCCTAACAGGGCCCTGACCATCTCTGTGGCCCTTTACTGAACTGGCTCCAGTTGGCCAATGTCACTCTGGTATTGCAGGGCACCCAAACCTGGGAAAGTATTCTGGATGTGGTGAAACAAGTGGTAAGCAGAGTGAGATAATCACTTCCCCTGGCTGTGCTCCAGCTCCTACAGCCCCGGACACTGTTGGTCTTCTATGTCGAGGGCTCATCTTTTGCCAAACACAATCCAAGGACCCACCTAGGCAGTCCCCACCCTATGTCATTGTAGGGCCTTAGACCATTTTAGGGGCAGGACTTTGACTTTGTCCTTATTGGATATGTCTTGAGGTTCCTATTAGCCCATCTCTGTAGCCTGTCTAGGTCCCTTGGGATGGCAGCCCTGCCCACCATGTTCTGTCTGCTCTCTTCAATGTGATGTCTTCCACAAATGTTATGAAAAATTATCTTCTCATCTTCTCCAGGTCATTAAAAAGGTGTTAAACAGGGCAGGTTGCTTGACAGCCCCCTGCAGGACCCTACCAGCTAGGTGCCTCCAGGCAGAGTACCACACATTAAGTGCCTACGAGCACCCCTGTCCAGCTGGTTTATACCCATCTATTTATGCATCCATGCAGACCATAATATCTTAGCATTGAATATTGTGTGGGATGATGCTGAAAGCCTCAAAGGACTGGATTCAAATGAGCATCACCTTCGCTGGCCAACCTTGCACCTGTGCAGAGCTGTCCCAAGAGACCCAGACACCTGCTGGAAAGTATGCCTCCTGCTCCCCTTCCAGTGAGCGTGAGGGTCACTAAAGACCCCAAGAAGACCTGGGGTCATGGATCTGGAGACTTCCTTGCATTGCTTAAATACACCTTTCTCCAGTTCCGTACCCTGACTGCAGGTTCTTTGTCTCCTACCATGATGCCACACTAACAGGCCTCTCCTCTGAGCCACACCCACAAGGGCTCACCAAACCTCTTGCACATCCCATAGAGGAGCTCCAAACATACAAGCTCCTGCACAAGGCGGGCATTCTCCTCCTCATCTTCCTGGCCTGCCTCTCCTGAAAAGCCCGTATGCACCATGGCAACACCATGAGCAGTATGAGCTGTCCCACGACACCTCGCCACTTGCTCCGTCAATGAACAAACTCTGTGATGGCAGATGGGCCTCCAGCTCCTCCTGTCTGTGCCCCAGGCTGAGAGAACTGGTGCACTTTTGGGCTGCAGCACCTCAGCTGTAGCACTGGGACCAATCTCATACTTGTCACAGGCAAGTGCAGTACCCAGTGCCCAAGACCCAAGGGATGCAAATGCTTTGCTTAAGACCAGAGCCATGCTGGAGGGGATGGCAGATGGCAATGTAAAGGCACAGGGAGAGGAAACACTTATCTCCCCAAGGCCAGAGAAAAGCCGAGCTGGGCTCTGCAGTCCTGGCAGGAGAGTGCTTTGCTTTCTGTGGTGTCTCTGCAGCCCCTGAGGGCCTGTGGTGGAGGTGAAGCTGATCTCAAGGAAGGACAGAGGCTGCTGACAATGTCTTTGGGTGTGGGCATCCTGTGATCTAGGAACACCGTTGAAGTCCTTGGACAGTTCCTCAGTTGTATCATCAAGTGGGTGAGTAAAGGATGGCTTTAAGAAGAACTGGCAGAGTTTGGGAGTAGGTAAACGAGTGGAGATCCTGGTGTGATGCGCTTCCTGTTCATGAACTGCCATCCATCGACTGGATGGAGGTGGGTCAGACCCTGCCGCATTGCAGTGGTGGGATTCAGTCGCTGGCCAACAGAAACTGATTCAATCAGACATGCCACCTGGAGTGTCCGTCTCGCACCTGCTCTGAACATGGATGCCTTTCCCGTAGGTTCTGTATGGTCCCTGCCAGCCACACGCAGTTGTGCTGGAGAGCCCCTGGCATATCGTGTAGCACTCCAGACCTGTGTTTGGCCATTGAGAAGCTGCCCTGACTTAGGTTAGGCAATGCAGGGATGTCCATGAGACAACTGCCATTACAGTCGATGGAGACGTAGGACATGCAGCTGTTGGAGAAGAGAGAGAGGGACTTAGCTCTATTTGGTCAGCTCACTACTTCTGCAGGCTGCTGCGGACATAATGAATGGGGAAGATTTCAGTTGTCCTAAATGGAGGCATCTGCTTTGCTTTCTGTCTACAAAACCAATTCCTAAGCAGACTCCAAGATGATGGCCCCAGATGCTGTCCTCTCCCTCGGCATTGCCCCATTAGAGCTTACAGCTACCTGCACTCCCTCAACCTCCATTGATTAGCATGGGAGCGGAGACAAGGACCGCACACGCAGGTGCCTACTTTGTGCATACCTGAACGGAGGCAAGAGGAAGCCCTCCTCCTGTGGGTTTGTGGCAAGCGTAGGAGGGAGCTAAGTCCCCTTCTAGCCCCAGGACTACAAACCCGGGATGAGAGGCCTCATCTGACTTCTCTGGATCCCTTCCCTCAGCAGGGTAAAGGAGATCCCTCTTGGTAACTGTTTCAGTGTCCTGCCTAATGATGGGACAAGGAAAGGTGATTCTTATGCCCTATTCTTTTTCTGATAGGAGAAATGACACTACTGGAAGTGACTCGCCTAGCTGAGGGAGGGAACAGCAGTGATTCCTTCAGCCTGTTTCACAGCAGGTTCCCCTGGAGCCCCAGGGACATCTGGAGGGAGCCCAGAGGGGACAGAGAAAGTGCTGCCTTGGGCTGGTCCTCTGCTGCTGAGCTGGGCTGGGCTCCTGGGATGGAGGGAGCTCCTGGAGAGTGGGCAGCGCTGCAGAGAGACAGCTCTGCCCAGGAGCAGCTCCTCTGCAAAGCGCAGCAGGGCTGAGGGCACTGCCTGCAGGAACCGAGGGGAGAGGAGCGAGGCAGAGAGAGGTTAAAGGCAGTCAGCAGTGAGAGGATGCTGTGAGCTCTCTGTGGGAGAAATCTTCACAGCCATTGACATGGTAAGCCTCTGGCTGCAGGGCAAGTCAGATGAGTGTACCAGAGCGGTCTTCTGATGTTGGTAAATAGCACAGCTTCTAGGAACTTTCCAGATGGCTCTCCTTGCTTTTCTGGTATTGAGAGAAATGATGTGCTCAGGAGCAGGTCTTCACTGTCAGAGGGACAGGGCATGACAGCTGCCTTCTCCTGGGGAGAAGACATGGCTGCCCAGGGCTGTCCCTTCCCTGCACCCCACGGGGCTGTGTACCAGTGCAGGGACTCTGCCGCTCGCCGGGGTCAGCACTCAGCCTGCCCGGGGATCTCTGCAGGGAGAAGGTGTGGGTGGAAGGAAGCAAGGCCAGCAGGCAGGGTTCTTCTGCTGTCAAGAGGGTGCTGTGTGGGTCGGGGCTGCTTATGCCTCCAGATCACCCCAGCACAGAGGAGAGCTCGCTTGGAGGTAAAGCTTCACAGCCTTTAACAGGGTAAATCTCTGGCTCCAGGGTGGTTCTCGGAAAGATATCCTAAAGCTGGCACATCCCGCAGCCTATGGGATCTGTCAGGAAGACTCTCATAGTTTCTCCACTGTAAAGAAAAAGGACGTGCTTTGGAGCACAGCTTCCCTGCTGCACCATCAGAGGTACACAGCATGTCGACTGCTTTCTCCCAGGGATGGCTGCAGGGGTGTGAAGCTGAGCGTGCAGCCAGGGGTGTCCAGGTCTGTCCTGCTGAGCAGGGACCCTGCACACAAGGGGGGCTGTCTGCCACAGCAGGGACTTTGTCTCCTGCCAAAGCCAACGCTCAGCCTGCCTGGGGAGCTCTGCACAGAACTGCAGGAAGAAGCTGTGGTCAGAAGAAGCAGTGGTCGGAAGAAGCAAATCCTGACAGGAGAGGTGTTTTTTCTGCTGTCAGGAGGAAGCTGTGTGGGTTAGGGCTGCAAAGCTCCAGATCACCCCAGGACATTTCTGAGGGGACAGTTCAAGGCGAAGGTCAAGGCAGGGATTACTATAAAGATAAGGAGCTTTTCTGCGTCTATGTTTTCAGTTTCCTATTCTTGGGGAATTTGGGGGCAGAAATGGAAAAGGAGTTCTCGTGCTTTAACATGTCACTGAGACTCCTGAGCTATAACTTTGAGTGACCAGTACGTCTCAGAACAGCCTCCTAAAGTGCCTTCAGCCACTCTTCTGCCTATGGTCAGCACTAGCATCATCCGTCAGGCTTGGTCTGACCTGCCCTTTTCAACCTGGAAATAGGAACGTGTGCCCGGGAGGTGCCCTGCAAACAGGCAGGTTTCTGTAGGGATAAGGTGAGTTCACAGAGTTTGGGATGGGATCTGTGAGCACTGACAGGAAAAAGACATGGGGCAGGGAAACACCTCCTAGAAGAAAAGTCTCCTGGCAGCAGGGCTATGACCTGGGAATGAGGAGAAACTAAACCCAGAAATGCTGTGGGAGGGAGAATTCAGAAAACTTTATGTGACCCCCTCCAATAACGACCCCCTCGTCTCAGCAAGTCCCCTTGCCTCCTCTCCCACCCAGAAAAGCCTCTGCCATCAGTGCCGTGGGGTCCAAGGTGTAAACCATCTCCTCTGCAGCCAGAGCTCCAGCAGAGCTGTGGAGTAGCTCTCCAGATATGTGCCCAGTTCCCTCTGCAGAGCACGGCGGCTGAGAGAAACTGCCCAGCAATGTTGGTGTCTGGGAGGTGGCGTGCACAGCTGGGTACGGGGAACGCTGTCCTGAGGGCCTTGGCTGCCCCTCCCCTTCCCTCACTTAGCCAGATCCCTGTTGTATTTGTCCTTGTTTCTCCACTTGTCTCTGTTACTCTTATTGTTAAATCTTGTTCACGTTGTCAGGCTCTCAGAGGATGGGAGTTTCAGCTGCAGAGTCACACGCTGATCTTGTGTGTCCTCCCATGCAGGTGTGTCCATGGGAAAAAGTGTCCTAATTTTCCTCTCACCTGTGGAAATCTGGTCAATACAGTCTGTGTGCCTGGGGAATGAGATGACTCTTACTGAGATGCCATCTTTAGGGCACTTGGCTATCTATTTGAGGTCTTCTTCCAAGCTGTGAGATGCCCTTGAGGATGCAAGTCTGTCCCATAGCATCTCTGTTTTATCTGAAAGCCTGGTGGAGTACGTAGAGACTCTATGACTGAGGAAATGCTGTTGGCTTGGTGAAATGGAGACAGGTGTGTCCTTGGCTAGAAGTGAGGTGCTGAGACCTTGAGAAATGGTGAGACATTTAGAGGTCTGCAGTGGATCCCTCTGCTCTCAGCTGTGTCTGGTGGTCTTCAAGGAGTGTGATCACCCTCCATCTGAGAAAGTTAAAAGCCCAGGGCAGCTGGGAATAAGATGGAGGGACAGACCAGCTCCCCTCATTCTGCACGAAGTCACAGGCAATCCTCTTACCTTGCAGGATACGCTCTGTTCTCCCTGAATGCAACAAAAATGCTGAGGATTCCAACACTGAAGAACACTCCCCAGGGGAGACGGAGAGAAATTTTAAGAATAACCTCTGAAACTGCCTTCTGCCATCCCTGTTCCTTAGCGCGAGAGTGCAGATGCTGACCGGCCCTTCCGCAGCAGTAGTGGTTTCATCTGACAAAGCCAAACAGCAGGCATGCCCCCTCCCCCCACTGTTCCCAGGATCCCACTCCTGCAGAGCAGAACTGACTCCTTGGCAGCCAGTGGGCAGAGGCCCCGCTCATCACGGCACGTGCAGCCAGCACCAACCAGAGTTCCAGGTGCAGAGCTGAAGGAAAGTCTAAAAAAGTAAAACAGATGCAGTTGTAGAAAGAGAAGCATCTAAGAGAAATGGCTTTTATTTTATTTTGAGAAATCTCTCCTAATTTCTCACTGCCTTTTTTTTCTCATGACCAGAGGCAGCAAATGTCCAATGGCAGCACCATCACCCAGTTCATCCTCCTGGCATTCACAGACACAAGGGAGCTGCAGCTTTTGCACTTCTGGATCTTCCTGGGCATCTACCTGGCTGCCCTCCTGGGAAACGGCTTCATCATCACGGCCATAGCCTGTGACCACCGCCTCCACAGCCCCATGTACTTCTTCCTCCTCAACCTCGCCCTCCTTGACCTGGGATCCATCTCCACCACTCTCCCCAACGCCATGGCCAACTTCCTCTGGGAAACAAGGGCCATCTCCTACTTGGGATGTGCTGCACAGGTCTTTTTTTTCTTTTGCTGTGCTACAGCAGAATTTTATCTTCTCACCGTCATGGCCTACGACCGCTACGTTGCCAGCTGCAAACCCCTGCACTACGGGACCCTCCTGGGCAGCAGAGCTTGTGTCCACATGGCAGCAGCTGCCTGGGGCGGTGGGTTTCTCAATGCTGTTCTGCACACTGCCAATACATTTTCACTACCGCTCTGCCAAGGCAATGTCCTGGACCAGTTCTTCTGTGAAGTCCCCCAGATCCTCAAGCTCTGCTGCTCAGACTACTACCTCATAGAAGCTGGGCTTCTTGTGATTACTGCTTCTTTTGGGTTTGGGTGTTTTGTTTTCATTGTGGTGTCCTATGTGCAGATCTTCAGGACCGTGCTGAGGATCCCCTCTGAGCAGGGACGGCACAAAGCCTTTTCCACGTGCCTGCCTCACCTGGCCGTTGTCTCCCTGTTTCTCAGCACTTCATTTTTCGCCTACCTGAAGCCTCCCTCTATCTACTCCCCATCTCTGGATCTGGTGGTGACTGTTCTTTACTCATTAGTGCCTCCAGCAGTGAACCCCCTCATCTACAGCATGAGGAACCGGGAGCTCAAAAATGCACTGAAGAAGCTGAAGAAACTATGTAGGTGCTGCTTCCAGCTTCAGGGAGTTAAAAACTCTCCTGACTTCCAGTAGTATAGCTCAATGTCTCTTTAGCCAATTATTTTATTGTGTTTATATCTAGCCTTTTTCATCTCTAGGTCTCAAAGCATTCTTGTACGGCTGGTCCTTGCGAAAGGCTGACGGCATTAGATGCAGCTTGGACTTAACATACAGTTGAGGAGAGTAGTTTATGATTTCCTGAATCACATCTTGTTTAAATGTTTTTGTTAGCAGTGAAATTAAACCTTCTGTGCCTATGTGCAACCAGTTCACTGAGGAAATTAATAGAGTTGGAGCCACTCATCTGGCAGCCAGTCACAAGCGGTGTTGCCCATAGCTCAGGACTGGGGTTACTTCTGTTTAATGTCTTTATCAAAGAAGTGGATAAGAGGATCAAGTGCACCCTAACTAAGTTCAAAGAAGAAACCAAGTTGGACAAGTGGGACCTGGACAGGCTGGATCAATGGGATGATGCCAATGGTTTGAGGTTCAACAAGGCCAAGTGCACTCCGGTCACAACAACCCCATGCAGTGTTGGGGAAGAGTAGATGGAAAGCTGACTGGCAGAAAAGGACCTGGGGGTGTTGGTCGACAGCCAGCTGAATGTGAACCAGCAGTGTGCACAGGCCAACAGCATCCTGGCTTGTACAAGGAACAGTGTGGCCAGCAGGAGTAGGGAAGTGATCGTACCTCTATACTCAGCACTGGTGAGGCGGTACTGTGTTGTTTTGGGCCCCCCACTGNTGCTACAGCAGAATTTTATCTTCTCACCGTCATGGCCTACGACCGCTACGTTGCCATCTGCAAACCCCTGCACTACGGGACCCTGCTGGGCAGCAGAGCTTGTGTCCACATGGCAGCAGCTGCCTGGGGCGGTGGGTTTCTCAATGCTGTTCTGCACCCTGCCAATACATTTTCACTACCGCTCTGCCAAGGCAATGTCCTGGACCAGTTCTTCTGTGAAGTCCCCCAGATCCTCAAGCTCTGCTGCTCAGACTACTACCTCATAGAAGCTGGGCTTCTTGTGATTACTGCTTCTTTTGGGTTTGGGTGTTTTGTTTTCATTGTGCTGTCCTATGTGCAGATCTTCAGGACCGTGCTGAGGATCCCCTCTGAGCAGGGACGGCACAAAGCCTTTTCCACGTGCCTGCCTCACCTGGCCGTTGTCTCCCTGTTTCTCAGCACTTCATTTTTCGCCTACCTGAAGCCTCCCTCTATCTACTCCCCATCTCTGGATCTGGTGGTGACTGTTCTTTACTCATTAGTGCCTCCAGCAGTGAACCCCCTCATCTACAGCATGAGGAACCGGGAGCTCAAAAATGCACTGAAGAAGCTGAAGAAACTATGTAGGTGCTGCTTCCAGCTTCAGGGAGTTAAAAACTCTCCTGACTTCCAGTAGTATAGCTCAATGTCTCTTTAGCCAATTATTTTATTGTGTTTATATCTAGCCTTTTTCATCTCTAGGTCTCAAAGCATTCTTGTACGGCTGGTCCTTGCGAAAGGCTGACGGCATTAGATGCAGCTTGGACTTAACATACAGTTGAGGAGAGTAGTTTATGATTTCCTGAATCACATCTTGTTTAAATGTTTTTGTTAGCAGTGAAATTAAACCTTCTGTGCCTATGTGCAACCAGTTCACTGAGGAAATTAATAGAGTTGGAGCCACTCATCTGGCAGCCAGTCACAAGCGGTGTTGCCCATAGCTCAGGACTGGGGTTACTTCTGTTTAATGTCTTTATCAAAGAAGTGGATAAGAGGATCAAGTGCACCCTAACTAAGTTCAAAGAAGAAACCAAGTTGGACAAGTGGGACCTGGACAGGCTGGATCAATGGGATGATGCCAATGGTTTGAGGTTCAACAAGGCCAAGTGCACTCCGGTCACAACAACCCCATGCAGTGTTGGGGAAGAGTAGATGGAAAGCTGACTGGCAGAAAAGGACCTGGGGGTGTTGGTCGACAGCCAGCTGAATGTGAACCAGCAGTGTGCACAGGCCAACAGCATCCTGGCTTGTACAAGGAACAGTGTGGCCAGCAGGAGTAGGGAAGTGATCGTACCTCTATACTCAGCACTGGTGAGGCGGTACTGTGTTGTTTTGGGCCCCCCACTGCAGGAGGGACATTGAGGTACTGGATGGTGTTCAGAGAAGAGCAACAAAGCTGACGAGGGAACTGGGGTTGTTTAGCCTGGAGAAAAGGAGGCTGAGGGGAGACCTTATTGCCCTCTACAACTCCCTGAAAGGAGGTTGTAGCGAGGTGGGGGTCAATCTCTTCTCTCAAGTAACAGGCAATAGGACAAGAGGAAATGGCCTCAAGTTGCACCAGGGGAGGTTTAGCCTGGATATTAGGAAAAGCCTGTTCACTGAAAGGGCTGTCAAGCATTGGAACAGGCTGCCCAGGGAAGTAGTCAGGTCACAAACGCTGGATGTATTTAAAGATGTGTAGGTGTAGTGCTAAGGGACATGGTTTAGTGGTAACACGGCAGTGCTACGGTAACGGTTGGACTCAATGATCTTAAAGGTCTCTTCCAACCAAAACGATTTTATGATTCTATCACAGCCTTTCTACTGCTCATTTATCCCCAAGACTTCCAAGCTCCAGACGTGCTAGAATCCTCTATTTAGCTGCACATGCACAGCCTCCTTCTTCTGCTGTTGCCTCAAATTACAAACTCAACCTATTACACTTCAGCATAACCCCCCCCAATATTTCATTTCTTCTGCCTGTCTGTAACACACTCACTGCTACACCTATGCTTCTCTCTCCCTGTGTGCCCGTATGTCTCACAAACCCTTCCTCTTCCCCTGCAGTGATGGGACCTCAGTCCAGGAGGTTTGTGCATCCTCCAGGTTTGTGCCCATCCAAGCGTAGGGAGTGAAGGAGGGGGAAAGAGCAAGGTCAGCTCATCAGACAATACTACGCACAGCCACCCCAAGCAGTGGGCATTCCCCATCTGCCAGGCTGAGGCATGCACACGAGATGAAAATGCCTGTATCATCCCTGATTTGCACAGGAGGGGACTTCCTGCCTGCCATCTTCCCACGACAATCCTCTTCCTCAGTCTCCACCAACAGACATCCGCTGCTTTTATTGCTGGTATCAGACAAACTTTCAGACGCAGTTGTGAGGATTTGCTAAAGCCTTCAGTTATCCCCTTATTTATTGCTGACATCCCTTGACCCTCTTTCCCAGACCTACACCTGGCCAATCGCTACTGCTCAGGGCCACTCACTCTTCAGAAGAGCATTTTGGATCTTCCTAGTGCTTTTTATAATCTTCCTCGCTTCCTCCAGAGCTTTCTTGGCAATAACAGGGACTTTTTTACCATCTCTTAGGAAATGGTTGTATTTTTGGTCATCTGTGCTAAAAGAGTAGTAGCAGAAAAACACCAAATATATCCAAATGGAAGCCAAGCGAAGTGTCAATAAGAACCAGGTGAGCTACCGCCATAGCTGTGGCTTCCTGGAAAAGAGTGTCCCCTGAGAAGGGGGTCCAGCCCCTGCCACTCTGTAGAGGGAAACCAGTAGTGTCCATGCCACCTGGGGACACAAAGCGGGACTGTTGCAAGACCACCCTTCAACTGAACCACTTTCAGGGCGTACTTCAGGATGGGATATCACACCTTATATGGCAAATACTAATTTAATTGGCATTGTCCAGGGTTGCTACTACAGAAGCCGACTGTTACTACTTTATTTTATTTTTTTACTTTTTTGCAACTCTTAGGGAAATCACAGAATCACCTGAAGGATTATTGAGGCATTATCAACAGAAGACCCACCAGGTTTGCATGTCAAGAAATGGGGTGTCAGATGTCAAGGGAAGGATGGTTTGGATGCTGTCCTGCGATTTGGGAAACTGAAGCATGCTCCCCTCTCCCTGACACCCTGTCCTCCTCAGTGAGCTGTGTGAGAAACTCCATCAGCTAGGTCTGAACTCACAGTTATGTCAGGAAAGTTATGTCTAACTGCAGCCAGTGTTGTCCTGCCAACTAAGGATTTGAGCTTCCACTTGAGGCCAAGAAGCCCAAGAAACCCAGTTCCTATAAGGCCAACTAATGAAAACATCCCACAGGCTGTGGGACTTGCTCTTTACTGACAAAGAATTTGTGAGTCTGAACGGTACACCTTCACCCTTTTTTTTCCTCTCTCTTTGTAACTCTGCTGTCAGAATTCATGTATGGAATCTGCTTTGCCACTTTGAAGCTGTCTCTTGGAAAAACCAGCCCAGAATGGCTTATTTTCTTTTATTCAACCCAACTGTACTTGAAGAATGGAAACATGTTTCCAGATAAGGAGCAGTTTTTCAGAATGTCTGCTCCAAGAGGGGAAATAGCCTGTGATAGGAAACGGGTGAAGCTGTGTTGCATCAGACAGGATTTGATATGTGTACAATACAAAAAGGTTGTGAAGGTGAGTGGGCATGAAAGAAACAGGAAAACTGCCCCTCCAGTGGAGCTCAGCAGAAGGAGGATGGAGCCGTACATAACATGAGGTGATGCAAGTGGGATCAGCAAGTAGAGAGGACTTTTGTAGGGAAGGCTGTGCAAGGGTGCACCCTGACTTCATCCAGCTGCAAACAGACCAGGCAGTGTGCTGAGGGGATGGGGAGAAGTGTCCTGGGTTAAAAAGGTGTGGGTGACAAAAGGTTGGAGAGATTTGGGTTGCAGAGATTTGAGTTAGAAACCCTTCGATATAAGCAGGCCGAGCTTTGAAGCCAAGATAAAATAAAGAAGCTCTCAAGGATTAGCGATACTATCACTACTAACACTAACAGGACAGTGCTGTAAGAGAACTGCTTCTTATTCTTGATGAGGATGACTTAATGCTCTTTCCTTCCCAACAGTTACTCTTACTTCTCAAAATAGCTGTAATTTCTCAGTAGCTAACCTCTGGCATGATGTTCTTACAACAGTGTTTTTTCTCTCACTGCTACCTCTTTGTTATCATTTAAAGATTACACCTCTTAGCTTTGTCCCTAAATCATCCCTGCTCTGTGTCTTTTCTCCTTGGTTTTGGGAGGAAGGGGAGGTGGAATACAGGAATTGTTTCTTTTTTTTAGCCAAAGAAGACCAAAGGACCAAAGGTTAGTGCAAAGGCACAAAGGAAACCAGAATTTTAATGTGTCGTATGCAATGGTTCATACAATTCATATAGTGTGCCCTGTTATCTGCCTTTCTGGTGTCCGGAGTCTCAACTGTGCAGAAGAGAGCTTGGAAGCTCTGAGCTCCCTTCATCTGCCCTGCATTTCAGCACGAAAAATCAAACCAACCTAGAGAAAAAGTTGGGTTTGATTACCTTCCGAGCTTAAAGCGCCTCATGGGCCAGAAGACATAGGCCCAGAAGCCTAAAGTAGAATCACACTTCCCTGGACAAAAAGCTTAGGCATTCCCGGGAGTCTCAGGAGCCACGGTATACTAGTTCCTGGGTTGAAGGAGCTGAACAAATGCCTCATCCCTGTTTCTGCAATGTTGGCTTCAATGCCCGGCTCATTTGTAGGCTCTGTACATGGATGCTGACATTTCTTGAACAACTTGCTCTGAAAGGATTAATAGGGTAGGCTGTTATTTTCGGAGGGTGTAAGGACAGTAAAAGAGAAGAACTTGGCTTTGGGCAAATGAAAAGGGAAGCAAAGGGTGTGTCCAGGGCTGTTTGGGGGCACCTGTGAAGCAGCCCAGCACCCAATGTGAATTATTTCTGTGTTCAGGGAGGACCTCAGAGCTTTCCCTAATTTGAAAACATGAAATGGAAGGAAGGACGACATCATTCAGGCTGGATGGGAACTCAGGAGGTGTCTTGACCAACCTCCTGCTCAAAGTAAGCTCAGACTGTCACACCCCACACAGACCCGTTCAGAAGAGGGGAGGGAGGGCACCGCGACTCAGATTTGCAAATCTCCAGTGGTGTGGACTAAGGTGAGACAACTCTCAAGGTCCATACACAAACATTTAGTAGATTAGCACAGTGATTAATATATGGCTTAGCTAGGTCCACTATAATGGGTTAGGTATATAACAAATTACGGCAAGTGGTAAAGTACGCCTTGCATTACTTGCAACAGATATACAACAGATTACGGCAGCGGTACTTAACAACGAATACGCAATGAATTATGGCAAGTGGTAAGGTATGCCTTGCATTACTTACTTAAGAGAAAACAGAGAGAGACAGAGGTATCACCAGTTCTGGTTCCAGCATTGGGCCAACCAGCGGGGGGTGTGTGTCTGTGTGTGTGTCTGTGGTTCCTAGGAGCACTCTTCTGTGTATTCCCCAGGAAGAAAAAAATCACCCCTCCCAGGGGCACTTTTGTTCCCCAGTACGACCCACCCCACTATTACAGTGACACCTCAGGTTTCCCACCTCCCCAGGTGAGATGGAGCATGATTTGGGTGGGGGCACGGGGTGCTAGAGTCAACCTTAATATGCATTTTGAGGGTAACGAGGCAAAGTCATTCATCACACACAATGGCCCCAAAACAGGGAACTAACAAGGTGCACAAGTTGAGCAGACCCATTTTGTTTTCCAAAGGCTTCCCCCCTCCCGTGTTATTCAGGTGAGTTTCTCCCCACCTGAGTCACACAAGAGATAAGCAGGTGTTAGACATATCAGTTCGTTGAGCACAAGGCCTGCATGGCTCAGAATCCACCTTGTCCACCCCGCGGCTACAGCTTCATTTCAAGGTACTTGTGAGTGTGTGAGACATTCAGAAAGGTTCAGAGCAGGCCTCCGCCCCCTCCCCTTACCTCTCCTCAGGCTGCTTCTCTCGGTCTTTCAGAATTTTACAAGTTGTCTCTTACACAGACCTGAATAGTCAGGGCTTTGTTCAAACACGTCTTGATCACTTTCCAAGATAGAGCGGGTGCACACTCCGTGGGAAACAGCTTCCTGTGCTTGACTATCCTCATGCTGGAAAAAGTTTCTCCCTATATGTAGCCTGACCCTCTCTTGTCCTTGTATCTTCTACCCTGGACATGAGTCTAACTCAGTCTTCCTGGTAACTGTGCAAAGCTGCTACATGTTCCCCCCAAGATCTTCTCTCCTCCAGGCTGAACAAGTCCAGCTCTCTAAACCTCTTCTCACAGTACAAGTTCTCTCACCCTACCGGCCTTGGTGGCCCTCCACTGAGCTGGCTCTGGTTTTCAAGGTCTCCCTGGAACAGTGTGGTGTCAAAACCTAGGGAAGCATTCTCAATATGGTGCAAAAAATGCTGAGCAGACTGGCTGTGCTCCTGCTCCTACAGCCCAGGAGCCTGTAGGCCTGCTTTGCTGATGGCTCATGTTTTACCTAATATAACCCAAGGACAACCAAAGCCTTTTCTGCAGAAGTGCTACCCACCTGGGCAGTCCCTGGGCTCTGTCCTTGATGGGCTTAGTCCACCTCGAGGTCAGGACATATTGGCTATCCTGAATTTCCTATTGGACCATCCCTCCAGCCTGTCTAGGTCCCTTGGGATGGCTACCTTGCCCTCCAGTGCAGTGTCTACTCTCCTTAATGTGATACCAATCACGTTGCTCCAGTCCCAAGCATCCAGCTGTTTTTACCTGTCTAGTTATCCACCCTTGCAGACCATAATATCCTATCTTGGACACAAGAGAATTATGGAGGATGATGGTGAAAACCTTGGTGACTGTCCGGTAGAAGACCGCTGTTGCTCTCCTGAGTCCAGCCCAGAAAGCAAAGAGGATGGCCGGGCGCAGTCTTGCCCTGGGTAACTCCAGTCACTTTTTCTTTCAGACACCCAGAGACGGGATCTGAGTGGACACGCTCTGGAGCACGTCAGCCTTTCATTCTCCTGCTCATCTGTTGGCTATTTTTGAAAGCTGCATTGAACACCTGGGGGCTGCCGGTAAGAAGGGAGTTCCTTCCATCTCCATGACCTTTCAAAGATGATGGAGAGTGGCCTCACTGTGACATCAGCCTGCTCTCTCAGCTCCCTCGGATGTTGCACCTCCTGTCCCATAGACTGGTAAAAGATTGTGTTTGCTCAAGGGACCTCTGACTTCATCCCCATTTGCCACTGGTTGTCCTTTTCCCCCGTCCTGCCTTGAGTCATAGAGGCCTGTGAGACCTTGCTGGGGAGGGCTGAGGCAAAGAGAACAAAGAGAATCTCAGATCTCTCTGCCCCTGCTCCCAAATTCAGCAGTAGCCACGCATTCTCTTTGTTTCTTCTTTAATTCTTCTTGAAGTAGTAAATATGCACTATGGTGCCCTCAAATTGCCTTTCAAGTTTAGCCTGACTTCCAGTCTGGACTACTGCTGTGCTTGGAGGATGCTGTCCTTGAACAGCACCTCTACTGACCTCTGCCACCATGCCTTGGCAGTTTATTCTACCAGTGTCACAGCTGTCTCCAACAGCAATGGCTCCAGCTTGTCCTGTCTGTGCCCCTGGCTTAGAGTATTGCTGCACGTCTGGGCTGAAGCACCCCAGCTGTGGAACCAGGCAAGCTCATATTTGCCATAAGGAAATCCAAGACCCAATGTGTGCAAAGGCTTTGTTTCAGAGCAGAGACCTGGCATGGACAGAAGTAAGCTAAATGTCTTTCTTGCCCTAGGCCTACCAACAGAAACAAAAATGCCTAAATTCACTGAACCAAAGACAGCCCTCAAACCTGCAGAAATTAGTTCCTTCCCTGTCGCCTTTCTGGTGTGCTGCCTAATGAAAGGTGATTCTTATGCCCAAAGGTGATTCTCATGCCCAAGTCTTTACCAATAGGAGAAATGAAACTGCTGGAAATGAGCATCTCTCCACATTGAGAGAGGGAACATCAGCCTGTTTCACAGCAGGTTCCCCTGGAGCCCCAAGGACACCTGGAGAGAGCCCAAAGAAGGCAGGGAAAGTTCTGCCTTGGGCTGGTCCTCTGCTGCTGAGCTGGGCTGGGCTGAGATCTCATGGCAAGCGGGCAGGGCTGCAGAGAGACAGCTCTGCCCAGGAGCAGCTCCTCTGCCAAGCGCAACGGGGCTGAGGCACCGAGCAGAGACCTGTGAGGCTGGGAGAGCTTAAAGGCAGTCAGGAGTGGGAGGATACTGAGAGCTCGCTGTGGGAGAAAGATTCTCTGCCTTTGACAGGGGAAGAATCTGGCTGCAGGGCATTGAATCTGCAGTTGCTGGAGGGATCTCCAAAAGCTGGCGCCACCCACAGCCTATGGGACCTGTAAATACCACTCTCATGGTTTCTCTAGTGTAGAGGAGAAGGGTAGAGCAGGGCTTCCCTGCTGCATCATCAGAGGGACAGGGCACAATGTGTCTCTGTGGGTGCAGAGAGGCTTCCTGGAGCAGTCTCCTAAAGCTGGCATAGCCCATGACTAATATGATCTGTCAGGAAGGCTCTCAAGGATCCTTCAATGGTGAGAAGGATGCGCTCCAGAGCAGGGCAGCCCTACCACATCATCAAAGGGACAGGACATGATGGCTGCAGGGGCGTAAAGCCAGGTGTGCATCCAGGGGTGCCCGGGGCTGTCCTTCTGAGCAGGGTCCCTGTGTCCAAGGGAACTGTTATCTGGGGCGGGGACTCTGCTGCCCAGCAGGGTGAGCACTCAGCCGGCCTGGGGAGCTCCCGATGGTTCTGTGGGAGAAGCTGCAGGTGGGAAGGAGTGACTCCAGTCAGGGCATGGCAGGGTCTTTCTGCAGTCAAGAGGGTGCTGTGCGGGTCAGGTTTGCTCACAGCTCCAGATCATCCCCAGGACATTGGCAGAGGGCCCTTTTGAAGAAGGACTTCAAGTCAGCATTTACCTGAGAGAAAAAACAGTCTGTGCTTTGATTTTTCCACTCTTGGTTGGCTAGATGGGTAGTGGGAGATAGGAATGTATTTCTCCATTCCGGGGAAGGCAAGGAGACCCCACTTCTGGTTAGCATTTGTCCGAGCTGCTTGCACACACAGAGATGCCCCTGGGCCATTCCCTGCTGCAGATGTCTGCGGGGCAGAGCTGAGCGCCCAGCAGGTGGGATGGAGTCTCTGAGCACTGAAAGGGAGGAGACCCTGGGGAGAAAGAAACAGTCCCCAGCAGGGACAGCTGCAGGTAGCAGAGACATGGGCAGGGAGCGAGAGGGAGTTGCTACCTGGAAGGTTGTGGGAGGGGGGTTTCTGGCACCTCCCTGCCATCCCTGCAGTGCCGATGCCTTCCCTGGAGCAATTCCCTGGTCTCCTTGGCCAAGCAGTAGATTTGTCAACCCCTTAATATCACAGGGACTGAGTCCTAAGTTGCCTTCCTAGCAGCCCAACCACCAAAGAGGAAAAATGCTCGAGTGTCTGACTGTGTCTCTCTCTTGGCAGGAGAACTTCAGCATGTTCTCCTCTTACCCCTGCTGCCCTTGTTCTTCCCATTCTTTTTGCTGTGATGTGGGGGGGTGAGGATTCAGGTGCAGCTCAGACATGGGTGCTGCCATGTCCTGTCATGCAGGTGTATCCACGGAGGAAAAGCATCCAAATCCCCAAACATTTGGGACTCTGGGGACTGCAGTGTGTGGGGCTGGGAGTAAGCCGACCCTCCCATCATGAGACCCCATCTTCCAGGTATTTGTCTCTTTCCTTGGGGGGTCCTGCTGGGTGGCACGCTGCCCTCCAGAAGGGCACAGGTCTCCTGTGGCATTTCTGTGTTTTCTAGGAGTCCCACAGACTAGACATGATGGTGCCAAGGCCATGGAAACCCTGCTGGAGGGCTGAATGTAGGCAGGTGCAATGAGCCCTCTGTGCCGCTGGCTGGGAGGGGAGAGCTGAGATCCTCCTCAGGTACAATGAGATGGGGTGAGGGGCTGGCAGAGCTGCACTTGTAAATTGGACTCCTCTGCTCTCAGCAATGTCCAGTTTCTTCTTAGGGGAATGTCTGGGTGTCCTCCAGCACAAGGATGTACCGGCACTGGGTAGCCGAGCGCAATAAGCAACTGCACTGAGGGACAGTCCCTTTGCCTCTCAGAGCCCTCAAGATTTCACTTGGGGCACAGCAGAAATGCCAAGGATTTCTGCCTTAAAAACAGGCCTCAGGTGTGGTGGGGAAACCAGAACAGAATAAACAAAAAAACAAAATCCCCTCAGCTCTGCTCTGCAGTCAGGTGAATTGGGAGTGACAATGCTGAAAAGCCCTTTGATGCCAGGAGTTGATTTAATTTGAGATCACTTTGTGTTCCTATTTATCTGTTGCTATAGAGCTGGGCCGAATTCGGCAGATCTCACAGCTCCCTGGTGGACCATCAGCCATCAGCCGCAAAAGTGTACAAAAAGGACCTGCCAAAGGTCTTCCCGAATAGGAGAGGCAGTTTGATGGGGCCCTAAGAGCAATTGAATAGATTTTTTTTTGAGAGAAGTCTGCCCTAACTTCTCGCTGTCTTTTCTTCCATGGACAGGTCTCCAAGTGCAAAGGAGGAAAGTGTCCAACAGGAGCTTCATCACCCAGTTCCCACTCCTGGTGTTTGCAGACACACAGGAGATGATGCTCTTGCGATTCTGGCTCTTCCTGGGCACCTACCTGGCTGCCCTCATGGACAACAGCCTCATCATCACCACCATAGCCTGTGACCACCGCCTCCACGCACCTATGTACTTCTTCCTCCCCAACCTCACCCTCCTCAAACTGGGATCCATCTCTACCACTCTCCCCAAAGCCATGGCCAATTCTCTCTGGGACACCAGGGCCATCTCCTACTTGGGATGTGCTGCCCAGCTCTTGTTCTTTCTCTTTTTTATCACAGCAGAGTTATATCTTCTCACCGTCATGGCCTACGACCGCTACGTTGCCATCTGCAAACCCCTGCACTATGGGACCCTCCTGGGCAGCAGAGCTTGTGTCCACATGGCAGCAGCTGCCGGGGGAACTGGGTTTCTCAAAGCTCTGCTGCATACGGCCAATACATTTTTACTACAGCTCTGCCGAGGCAATGCCCTGGACCAGTTCTTTTGTGAAGTCCCCCAGATCCTCAAGCTCTCCTGCTCACACTCCTGCCTCAGGGAAGCTGGGCTTATTGTAGTCAGTGTTTGTTTAGCCTTTGGGTGTTTTGTTTTCATTGTGGTGTCCTATGTGCAGATCTTCAGGACCGTGCTGAGGATCCCCTCTGAGCAGGGACGGCACAAAGCCTTTTCCATGTGCCTCCCTCACCTGGCCGTGGTCTCCCTGTTTATCAGCACTGACATGTTTGCCTACCTGAAGCCCCTCTCTATCTCCTCCCCATTTCTAGACCTAGTGGTGGCAGTGCTGTACTCAGTGGTGCCTCCAGCAGTGAACCCCCTCATCTACAGCATGAGGAACGAGGAGCTCAAGGATGCCATTAAGAAACTGATTTCTTGGACATTTTTCAAGACTGAGAAATTTGCTACCTCTCTCCACAAATGACTCTCACAGTACCTTTTTTGGTGGGGTGGGGTTTGTTTGTTTGTTTGTTTGTTATTTTTACTCAGTATATTTATCGGTATTGCTCCTTTTATTGTTGTTCATGGTTGTTATGTTCCTACACAAATGTTTCATTTGCGTCACTACACCTGAGACATGTGCCTACTTTATGTCACCTAGTTCCCTTATAAAAGCGTATTTAACAGTTGCTCAGAGCTGGCCTCTTTCATAGCATCGCTGTGATAGAACGGGATCTCCTTGGTGCAGTGCTTTCAGGCTGGGCTCTTCCTCCAAATAGGCCTGAGGAACTGCACCCCTGAAGTTCCTTTTCCTCCACGTGTTCAGGAATAAAAAGCTTAGTGTCCGTTTGTGACGTTTTAGAGACATAGGACTAGGTTTAAGAGTCACCAGTTGGTGTCTGGTGACAGGTAAGATGGTGAGTGTAGCTGAGGGATGTAGCCAGGGCTTTTACACATCCCTCCGGGAGAGGAATCTGGAGCTGCCTGGAGAGCGTGGTGGTTTTCCAGGGTCAGCATGTTCATGGGGTTGTGTTGGGATGGAAGAGGTTGGCAAAGGTGGGGTTTGGGTCCTTAAGTACAGGACGTGTGCAGACCTCCTCTGGGCACTCTCCAGGCCCTCCCCACCTGTTTACAGCAGGAATTCCCACAAAGGGACACACTAGTCCAGGTGTGGCCACACCACAGCTCATTGGAAGAGGGTGAAAACTCAAGATGTCTGGGTGGTCATGCTCCTCCTAATACATCCCCCTATGCAGCTGGCCTTGTTCATGGTGAGCATGCACTGCTGGCTCATGTGGTGTCCTTCATAGTGCCGAGGCCTGTCTCCTTGGGGGTCACTGCTAATCCTGTCAGGTCCCAACCTGCCCTGATTTATGGGGTTTTTCTTCCCCCTGATGCAGGACTGGCCACTTCTCCTTGTAAAATTTAAGAGGCTTCTATTGTCTCAATCCCAGAGTTTCTCAAAGTCCGCCTGGAATGAAGATCCTTTTTGTCAGGTCTTAACGTTTGCATGCAGACAGCTCACCATGGTTGTGGTGATCCATCAAGACATGAGGAGTTGCAGGGCACTAAAGGAAATAAAAGATGTCATTAGTTTTGTACTGTCCAACGTAGGAATCAGCACAACAACTAGGTTAGAAATATATTTGTGGCCCATATAGAGGTCACAAAGCATGCAAAGCCAGGGGCAGTGGGGAAAGAGCAGAGTTGGGCTGTTTGTAGAGGAATCAATGAGGATGATGACAGAGAAAAGCTTGGGAGGGGGAAAGAGGGAAAAGGAAACCCAAAAGTTCAGTTCAGGATACGATGATGCCTGTTTGGGGTAACCTGTCTAGCAGCCTTGAGTCAATGACTTGAGTGGGACAGCAAAGCTGCAGCTGCGTGGACCAGACTTATGTCTGATTGCTACTATGGTCATGGGGAACCTGAGTGCTCTCCCTACCATCATCAAGGAAAGACCCGTGGTGAAAGCAAATGCACGATCACTCATCCTGGAAGGGACCTCTGGGGGTCTCTAGGCCAAGCCAATCCACAGTCCGTGGAGAAAGGGAAATGAGGACTGGGCTGTTTGCATGCTAGGTCGTAGGCCCTCCATCTACAGAATCATAGAACCACAGAATCATAGAATGGTTAAGGTTGGAAGGGACCTTAAAAATCATCTAGTTGCAACCCCCCTGCCATGGGCAAGGACACCTCTTATCTAGGAGCTGGCCTCAGGATTCCCTCATCCCTCCAGTTCCCCCATGCACAAACAAGTACACGCAGACCTAAATTGCTCTCTCCAGCCCAGAACCTGCTGGAAGGCAGCCGGCTTTCACCTCTGTGCTTCCTCTTCATGCTTGATGTTAGTCAAGAGCTCCTTTCTCATCTGTGCCAGCCTTCTGCCACCTTGGGGTGACTTCCTGCACATTGGGATGGACCATTCTGGACCATGAAGAGGTGATCCTTGACCATCAAACAGCTCTATGCAGAATCCACCTGACCACAGACACCCCCTGGCCCAAGGGTATGACAATTTACCTCCCTAACACTTACGCCAATCAGTCTTTGTAGTATGAACATGTAATAACTTTCTTAAGATAGGTTTACAGCTCACCTTGTATACTGATTTATCCTGCTTAACTAAGCAAACTAAAGGACACCAGCTCACCACAAGGACCAGAAGAACAGCCCTGCCCTTGAGATAAGGACTTTGTTTCTCAGAATCCTAGAGCTGTCCGTGAAGGATAAAAGATACCCCTGGACAACCAAGATAATGCCAGTATCCTAGTCCCTCTAACACATCTTTGAATCTCTCCCAGCGTCTAACGTCATAGATAAGTAACTAGCAATAGAGCAGCTCCAGGGATGTCTGGATCAATAGACGAGCAGCGAGAATGCTGGTGGCTGACGCTGCAGAAATAAAGTTGCTTGGCAAAGTTTTACTATGATTAGTAATTGGTACTGTGTGTGTTTATTAGTGAGTAGTCAAATCATGTTGTATGTGAATGTTTGAACGGTATAAGAACCCCACTTGGGGTACCCCAATTTAGCTCAGACACCTCATGTGCAAGAATCAATACTTACCCTTGTAATTCTGCACTTCGTATCCTAGCCTCTCTCCTCAGTCAGCATGAACCAGTTGCAAATTTTCATAACACAAGTGACTGATTGCCACTGCAGTGTGGCAAGGTCTCTCCCTTCTCCATGCAGTAGATGTAGGGCAGCCCAGGAACACAAGGCACATCACACTGGGGTCTCCGCTCATGTGCCTACACTCTCACACTGCTGTTTTTTCTCTTTCCCAACATTTACTCACCCCCTTGATAATACAGTCAAGGAACAGACAAGCAATTTTCATAGGGGGGCCTGTCAGCAGCACCTTATCATTCATGGAGATCAATTTCACCTGTGTCAAAGGCCCTCAGGGGCACAGCAGAGACACCACTGACAAAAAAACCCCGTTTCTTGCCAAGGCTGCCCTTCCCAGCCCTGTTTCTTTCTGGTTTTGGAGACAGCAGGGTTTGCTCACTCTCTTGGCATCCAATTTCAGCTTTAAGTTTCCAGGTGCCGTCCACTTCACTATGTCTCTGCTGTGAATCAAAGCGTTTGCACACAGAAGGTCTTTGACACTTGGTACCAGGTTTCCTTTAAGGCAAGCCAGGGCTCCACCTGGAGCTACAGCTGAGGTGCCACAGCCCAGACGTGCATCGATGCCCTTAGCCAGGGGAACAGACAAACTGAACTGACATCAACCTCAACTTCTCCCTCCTCAGCCTGGGCTCTGTCTCCACCACTGTTCCCAAAGCCATGACCAATTTCCTCTGGAGCACCAGGACCATTTCCTACCTAGGACGTGCTGCTCAGGTCTTTCTGTCTGTCTTTTTATGTCAGCAGAAATTGGCCTTCTCGCTATCATGGCCTACAACCACTACGTTGCCATCTGCAGACCCCTCCACTCCTGGGCAGCAGAGCTTGTGTCCATACGGCAGCAGTTGCCTGGGGCAGTGGGTTTCTCACTGTCAACACATTTTCATTACCCCTCTGCCAAGGCAATTCCATGGACCAGTTCTTCTGCGAAGTCCCCCAGATCCTCAAGCTCTCCTGCTCAGATGTCTACCCCAGGGAGGCTGGTCGTCTTCTGGTTTTTCTCTTAGTAGCATGTGGGGGGTTTGTTTCTTTATGATTTCCTATGTGAGATCTTGAGGGCCGTGCTGAGGATCCCCTCAGAGCAGGGACTGCACAAAGCCTTTTCCACGTGCCTGCCTCACCTGGCTGTGGTCTCCTTGTTTCTCAGCACTGGCACGTTTGCCTGTCTAAAGCCCCTCTCCATCTTCTCCACAATCATTAATCTTGTGGTTGCGGTTATGGACTCAGTGGTCCCTCCGTTTGTGAATTCTCTCATCTACAGCATGAGGAATGAGGAACTCAAGATTCCCTGAGGAAACTAACGACCGCATGTTTTTCAGCAGCAATAAACAGTCCATCTCGTTCTGCAAATAACTCATAATGTAAGTCATTAGAGGAACACCATATCTTCTGTAGTACTTGTTGCTATCGCTGATGGGTACTTTTTGCCTTTGTTTTACCTCTGATCATGTTGTGCATAAAGCAATTTCATTATTTACCTCCTTTCTAACTGCCTAGTCAGTGTTATACTGTAACCCAGAGACTGTGTAAATGAGTGGCCACAGTCTCACGTGTTTAAAGACAATAAAGGGCCCTGAAGCAGTTTGTTGGTCAGAAATCCTTCCTCTGATACATTTTCTGGAGCTACACGGGCAGTGCCTGTGTGCAGAGGTGGAGGGGAAAAGAATCCTGGCACAGCAGCAGCGCCAGGCAGCACCAGCACTTGGTCTTTTCCACTTCCACACTCTCTTTCTGTGCCTTTGTGTAAGGCCTGAGTGCTCTGGCAACCTGGTCACACTCCTGCAGTGTGGCGGTCCTGTGACAGCAGAAAAGGACGAGTGATGGGCAATTCTGTGACAGAGCTGACCTTCATGACAGCATTGCCAACATGAAAGGGGATCTCCTTAGCACAGTGCCTGAAGGCGCAAGTCTTCTTCCAGAGTTGCTCTCAAGAAGATGCCCAAGGAATAGACTCTAAAGAGACTTGTTGCCTTGCTTGTTTCTTTGTGGGCTCCGTGTGTTGAGATCATGGTCCCAGTACCGTGTTCTAAGGACCGAGGGCTGGTTCAGGTGTTGGTTGTTGGTGGCCAGTGCCCAAGCAGATGATGAATGGTCTCAAATTAACCTTCCTGGGGCTCTACAGCATGTGATAAGGCTGATGGCAGGTGAATGTTATTCTGGAGGGACTTGGGAGCTGCCAGGAGAACACAGGGGATCTGCAGGGAGAGCGTGTGCCAGGGACTTAGCAATAAATAGAGCCCTCTGAGCACAAGCCTGTCCATTGCAGAGTTACCCAGAGATAAGATTCTAAATCTGGGTGTGAACCAGCAAATGAGAGCTCTATAAACCCAGAGGCCACAGCAGGCACAGGGAAAGGAGTCTGGCAAACAATTCATTTTACCCTCAGTGGACTTTCATAGACTTGATCGAGTGCAGCACTCAAACGCATCTCACAGCATCGGAAGAAAGGAGGGTATCTTTGAGCACCCTCCATGGCCACCATAGAGTTGTCTGGGAGGCAGTCAGTGGCAGTGACCGTCATCAGCTGGGTCTGCCTCCCAGCTCGACCAGCACAGCCCAACAGAGTCACCCTGTGGCCCTGGGCACCACAGCCCACATACTCTGCAGAGCAGCACCCCCAGCTCAGGGGCTGCGGGGAGCATGGGGACAGGGTGCAGGAACAGCTGGCCAGGCCAGCACAGATGTGCTCACCAGGGGAAAGGCTCTGTGGGGAAATGGGATGTCCTGGGAGAAGAGCAGGGTACCGTGTATGTGCGAGGGAGACATGGAAAGAGAAACCCTTTGCTGCAGGTGCCAGCTTAGGGCAGGTTGCTCTGTCACTGGAGCAGCAGGAGCTGCCTGAGGAGCCCCGGGGACAGGACTCTATGCTGTCCTGGGGAGCAGGGCTGGCACAGGCTGCAGGCTGGATATCCTGGTGGCTGAGGCCCCAGTGTAGTGGACCACTCCCACAGAGACACCATGGCACTCATGCTCTTGCTTTCATGAACTGCTTTTTAGAGCTATTCCTCTCTTTCCTGGTCATTGTGTAAGTGCATCAGAGGTGCCACCCCGGGGCAGCTCTCCCATCAAGCATAGACAGGCAGAAGGCCTTCTCCACCTGTTCATCTCATCTCACTAGTGTCACTGTTTCTACAGCACCCTCATCCTTGGCTGCGTGATGCCCAGGACAGCCCTCCTAAGATAGTTTGACAAAGCCCATATTCTCTACCATCCTCAGATACCTGCTTAATTCCTTTATCTACAGCCTGAGGACCAGAAAGGTTTGGGGGGAAGCAGGGGAGACAGGAAAGCTGTGAGCTGCACAGAGAGCCCATGGGACTTGTGGGCCTGCAGGAAGAAATCACTTCTGGTTCTCTTCTGAAGAGGCTCAGAAAACCCGGACAGGTTTTTGCTGTGTCCTGGGCATTCCTCTGGAAGTGTGAGATATGGAGAAAACTTTTAGTGTGGGAAAAGGCAGAGCTGGTGGAGCTGGAAAATGTCATCAGGAGACTGCTTTCAAACACCTTGGAAAGGCCAGAGCCATCAGAGAATTTCTGGGAACTTGGAAAACAGAGACATCAAACCCATATTCAAGAAGAGTGGGAAGGAGGATTGGGAGAATTATAGGCCAGTCAGCCTCGCCTCA
Organism: Burhinus bistriatus; assembly: GCA_013397275.1. Classification (NCBI taxonomy): domain Eukaryota; kingdom Metazoa; phylum Chordata; class Aves; order Charadriiformes; family Burhinidae; genus Burhinus; species Burhinus bistriatus. Next base: position 3,579 of record VYXH01012555.1, on the reverse strand, counting down.
GTCCCTGGGAAGCTGTTGGGGAAAATGCTCTTGCAGCCTATTCCAGGCAGTTGAAGGACAAAAAAGGGATTGCTGAACCAGAATGGGTAGGGGAAAGAAAGGCATGTTTTGTACCTGAACTTCAGCAAGCCTTTTGACATGGTCTACCATTGGCTCTTCATAGCTTCTGGAAGAAGTGGATAATGCGGTGGGCTGGAAGTTCGCTGGATGATTAGGAACAAACGTCATCAGTGATACAAAGTCTTCTTGGCAGTTAGTTACCACCCCTCAGTGACCAGCACTCGAGCCAACACTGTTGAATGTCTTTATTATCCCCCTATATGGTGTGATGAAACACACTTTCAGGTCCTTCGTGGATGACACCACGCTGGGGAACCCTTGAGCAATCTCATCTAGTTCAGCCTGCCCTGAGCGGGAGATTCGAACAAGGCGACGTTCCGGGGTCTCTTCCCATTTGAGTTATTCTATGCTTCAATGAATCTTTCACTTGGAGAGCTCTTTGAAATCAAAAATAGGGAGAGGAAGAAGAAAAGTGAGAAAGGCAAAGTCGAGATATAAAACATGCCCTGAAAAATACAGCAGGTACTCTGAGCAATGTTTCTGCATTTGAACCATTGGTAGGAAATTCACTGTGATAAGCAAATTTCACTCGGTCACTCACCAAGGAACAGCTCTCGTGCAGGTACGTCTGCCATGGAGCAGGGGATTGCGGCAAAAAGGGTCTTCTCCTGAGCTTTCCAGAGCCAGGGAAATGCCAGGAGAGTGCAGGCAACCCGCAGGAGCTGGCAGCTCGCACGAGGGTTGCTGACGAGGCGGGAGCAGGACCAGCAGTGACGGTGGGCACCCCCACTCCCATAAAAGGCAGCTCTAGGGAGCACAAGCGACCAGGAGTGCTGCGAACAGAGCGGGCAAACAGAATGTGGTGCATCAGCCGGGGAGCGGCATGGCACTTTGCACGGCAGTTTGTGCAGAAGGGTGTGTGGAAGGGCGCTGCCGCTGTACGAGCTCGACCAGGGAGCTATGGTATCTACACAGCAGAAAGCCAGTGGCCTCTCCGAGCTCGGCACCCAGCAGGACTGATGCAGCTTCCCAGATGGAGCTCTCGTGGGAAGATGCTGCCAGCCAGGTGCCAGGCTGCAGGGTGTGCCCTACTCTGATGCCAGTATCAGATGGTAGCGGTGAGCACGCCTGTGGGAGGTGCGCCCAGGCAGAGGAACTCCTCCGCTTCGTGGCAGAGCTCTGGGAGGAGGTGAGTAGATTGAGAACTATCAGGGAGTACAAGAGAGAAATAGACTGGTGGGATTGCAGCCTACCTTCCCTGAACCAGGCCCAACGGGCAGACAGGGTACACGATACAGAGGATTCCCTGTCTTCTCTTTGCCTGGCCAAATGTGGTAACTTAGAGGACAGTGGGCAATGGCAACAAGTTCCTGCCCAGCGCAGCAGGCATGTCTACTCAGGACCTCCCCTACCTTTCCAGGTACCCTTGCAAAATAAGTACGAGGCTCTGTGTGCGGAACCGAACCATGACAAGGAAGACGACTCAACTAGCACAGACGTATCACCGAGGTTAAGCCAAACTACACCCCACATCACAACCTCTTCAGTAAAGAGAAAAAGATGTGTCATCGTCGTAGGTGACTCCCTCCTGAAGGGAGCGGAAGGCCCGGTATGCAGACAGGACCCACTTCTCAGGGAAGTCTGCTGCCTCCCTGGGGCCCAGGTTAAAGATCTACACAGAAAGCTTCCTTCCCTGGTACGTCCTTCAGATTATTACCCATTACTGATTTTTCAGACAGGCAGTGATGAACTGGCAACAAGAAACCCAAGGGTGATCACGAAAGAATTCTGGGCCTTGGGAAGACGACTGGTTAAGGGATCAGAAGCACAAGCAGTGTTCTCCTCTACCTCTCCAGTTACAGGTAAGGACAAGGGAAGAAACAGGAAGAGCCAGCAGATCAATACCTGGCTCCGAGCCTACTGCCAGCGACAGGAGTTTGGGTTTTTTGATCACGGGTTGGTTTACACGATACCAGACCTGCTGACAACTCACGGGGTGCACCTGTTTGAAAGGGATAAAATGTTCTTGGCGCACGAGTTGGCAGGGCTCATCAAAAGAGATTTAAACTAGATTTGAAGGGGCAGGACCAAGAACCAAACCGAAATGCTTCTACACTAACGCACGCAGCAGGGGCAACAAACAGGAGGAACTGGAAGCCATTGTGCAGCAGGAAAACTCTGGCGTAGTCACCATCACTGAAACGTGGTGGAATGACTCGCACGACTGGAGTGCTGCAATGGATGGCTACCAACTCTTCAGAAGGGATAAGCAGGGAAGGAGAGGCGGTGGGGTGGCCATGTATGTTAGGGAGGGTTATGAATATCTAGAACTAAACGATGGTGACAATAGGGTTGAGTGTCTATGGGTAAGACTCAGGGGCAGGGCCAAGGCGGCAGACATCATGGTCGGAGTCTGTTACAGACTGCCCAACCAGGAGGAAAAGGCAGATAAAATATTCTATGAGCAGCTGGGAGAACTCTCACAATCGCTAGCCCTGTCCTTGTGGGGAACTTCAATCTGCCAGATATCTGCTGGGAATACAATACAGCAGAGAGGGAACAATCTAGGAGGTTCCTGGAGTGTGTCGAGGATAACTTCCTGACACAGCTGGTGAGGGAGCTGTGTGAGCTGACACAGGCAGGATGCAGGAACAACCGCAAAACTATGGATGAGAGGCAAAGTACAAATTTAATTTTGATACCTCGCAGACCGGGGAATCTCCGAAGTAGCACCCGGGCGGAGGCATGCAAGCAGGGGACGCAGGTGCCACGGATCGAGAGAGCCCTTATTAGCAAGAGAGTCCTTGTTAGCAAAAGAGCGAGAGCTCAGACTTGCTGTTCCCGCCTGTATTTCAAGGGTTCAAGTAGGCATAGTTTTTCATTGTGCTTTGATCTTCTTCAACAGCAGGGCAGGAATCTCAGGCATGTTTGATAAGGTGCCCCTGAGTCCATCACAGGCCTATGTTATCTAAGCGTGGATGTTCTACTTGTCAAGTATGTCAGATTAAACAACAATTAGTGTAATGCGTGTGTTTTCCAGCACCACATGTGTGAATCGCGAGTGTGTTTACAGTCCTCCTCGTTGATCCCACAGGATCCCACAGGAAGCTACCAAGGGAACGTGCCCTGCTGGAGCTGTTGTTTGTGAACAGAGAAGGACTTGTGGGGGGTGTGAGGATTGGAGGCCATCTTGGGCGTAGCAATCGTGAAATGGTGGAGATTTCGATTCTGGGAGAAGCAAGAAGCGGGGTCAGCAGGACTGAGGAGACCAGCTCCAGTGCAGGTAAGTCTGCACTGGGGACAGGAATCAAGGTGAAAAGGGCCGGCAAGGAGATATTTTTGGGGCTTTTCAAAGCCGGGAAAAGCAGTCAGCTCATGCCAAGACCAGCAGCTTGTGGGAGGGCTGCTGAAGTTGCGTGGGCAGAGCCAGCACCACCGGCAGCAGTTTTAAATGAGCTGTTGGGAGCGCAGTGACCAGGTTGCTGCGCACTGACCAAAGGAAGCAGCGAGTGGGTGCCA
>VYXH01012554.1:7452-21824 GCA_013397275.1 Burhinus bistriatus | reverse complement strand
GGGGAGGGACTCTTTTTCAGGGACTGTAGTGGTAGAACGAGGGGTAATGGTTTTAAACTGGAAGACCGTAGATTTAGATTAGATATTAGGAAGAAATTCTTCACTGTGAGGGTGGTGAGACACTGGAACAGGTTGCCCAGAGAATTTGTGGCTGCCCCATCCCTGGAGGTGTTCAAGACCAGGCTGGATGGGCTCTGAGCAACCTAGTTTAGTGGAAGGTGTCCCTGCCCATGGCAGGGGGGTTAGAACTAGATGATCTTTAAGGTTCTTTCCAACTCTAACCATTCTACGATTCTATGAAATTAAACATTTGGAATATGTTTTTTTTCTGGACAGCAGTATGGAGATTGGCATTCATATTAGTATTGAAAATCTTGACAAAAAATAGTTTCATTTTGTCTATTTTTTTCACAACCTTGATTTCTCCCTTTTCTGTAAGGCTGTGTAGTCTTGGCCTACCTTGTAGGCCTACAGCTTTTTTTTCCAGATCTCCTGTATCAAGAGATTCAAAACTTTAAGGACCAAATTCTTGCCCTTACTGTATCTTCTATGACTATTCCAGAAGTCCAGGGGATAAACAAGGACTGTAACATCTCTGGATGGTATTTTCTTATTGCAAGAGTATTGTAGGACCAAAGTACATTTTAATAGTCTGAATTATATAGGCCAAACATAGGAGTATGCCAGTGGTAAAAGCCAGTGTGTATGTGACAAAAGTGTTCTTAATTCACAACCTGTGATGCTGTCATCTATAGAACTTTGACAGCTGAAAGAAATAGATTAAGACATTTATAATTTTCTGTACTGGACATGAACAATGTAAGAGCTTCTTCTCTTATTTTCTCCCCAAGTATCTAATAAAGATATCATCCAAAAGCCACGTTCACCTTACCCAACAACACTATACATGTACGCTGGATTATTCAGGTTAGGCCTGCAGGCAGGCCACTTACATAAATACACCTGATGTTTACTAGGTAAACTTACTCATGTGGTATTTTTTAAAAGATTACAGATAAAAAAGCATATTTTAAACAGCTAACAACATGTGTGTATGTATGACTGATCACCAGTAAGTGCATATGGTCCAGAACTTATGTTTGTGTGATCTTTTCTGTGCTTGCTTGTGATATTAATGATCTCTGTGTCAATGCTTTGATTTCTTAATCTCAAAAATTTTTTGGTATCTACTTTTATATATATACCAATTACATCAGTCTGTAACACAAATACTGCTATGAATAAACTCATTTTAATGAGAAGTTATTCAAAACACCTGACAATTTATTGAAGAACTCCATCTGTGTCTGAAATTTGTGATTGAATTAAATCATGCATATTGTAACTTTATAGCCTCCTGTGCTGTGGGGTGTATATTATCTGATTAGACAAACAACGAGCCAATATAGCATGAGAAGGGCCACTCATATTGTTCCCTAAATCGCTTAACAGCTACCATAAATTGTGAAAATAGTTCATCTTTTTTATCTTTTTTTTAATTAAAAGAGAATGTTCTCCAAGATCACCAGCAACTTCAGAGAAAGGCATATCTGAAACACTTGCAGAATCTTGGCATATGTTTTGATTCTACTCTGTCTGGTTACATTAGACTGTGTAATAGGGTGAAGGTTTTACCTACTATCACACTCAGGAGATTAAGCACAATATGGTCCTTCCATATGGTATTTGTGCCTAAAAACCAATGAGATTAGAATGTCTATGCTGAACGTCACTCCATATGTTCATCGGAATAGCCCATAGGTCTTCATAGAACTAGTGTTTTTTTAGAGAGTTAAATTAATATCTTTAACTGTGGTTCAGAAACATCTCAAACACTGCCAATAATTATTGTGTTTCATCCCTTCCATCTCCAATTATGTTATTATATATTATGTTAATGATTATTTTGTTTGTTTCTAGTATGTATTTTCCTCTGTTAAATGAGCATAATTATTTCACTTCTATACTGAAAATTTATATTTTAATTAGAAAAAAAAAAATCTGCTTTGCACTGGAATATACAGGAGAAGCAGAAGAAGAATATGAAGCCAGTCAACAATTCACATCGATTTCTTTGCTAGGTATTTCAGTCATTAGTAAATTGTATCTTTGCAGTCACATTTAATTTCCTGCCTAATACTCTTCACATTTAATCTCGATACCGAAGTCACATGCCAACATCAACTTTATCCCTTTAATTTATGGAATTAGAGAACAGAGAAATCACATGTTTTAGAAAGCACATGTACAACTCCAGAAGTAATATCCTCAGCTCTCCCACAGATGAAAGTTCCCACTTATCCTCCCAGCCTTGAGTAATGAGCGTATCCTGAAACTTGAATATTATTTTCTTAAGGTTTTTTTATTGTCCAGCAATTTAATAAAAAAATCCAACAAACCTCTCTCTTGTCTTCTGTCTTAGACGAAACTCACTGTTTTTTTCCTTTCCGACTGGACCAGGGTGAAAGGATAGGAATACTAAAATCATACCATGAAGACTAGGAAGCTAAGAGTGAGGCTAGAATAGTAACAGTCAAAGAAGGCAGTTATGCACCTTGCTGAAGGAAGGTAACCTTTGCACAGCTTTATCTTTGCATAGCTTATAAAATGACTTAATCTTATGCCAAGCTGTCTCTTCCCTTTGCAACTGTTTAGGTTTTTGTTTGTTGCGTTTTTTGGGGGGAGGCAAGTCTGTTTTCTTGTTGGTCATGGCAATTTGTTGCTCTTTTCTCTTAGTTGGTCCTTTGTCTGACTGAATATTGGATAGAGTGATGGCTTCTGTTCCACTATTTTTGCCTCTTGTTCTTCCACCATTGTCTTTGGTTGACTGAATCACACACCACTTCTCTCTCTCTCTCCCTGCCCCTCCCTCCCTATGAGAAGACAATATTAATAGTCTCTCTATATCCTGAAATAGAAACTCTTTATTCTTGTCCCTACTAGATTAGGGAAAATGTTCTAAACTCTCCTGCAGCAATGATGTTAATTTACTTTGGACGAACAACCCAATACATAATGCAGTATCTTAATTTGTGAAGACCATCTTTTAAAATGTTTCAGTAGAATCTAAGCATAGATTAGTTGAAATCCTAATCAACATGGGTTTTGGTTTATTTTTTGCTTTCTAATTGTGATACATTTTGAAACTCACGTCTTATTCGTCAAGATTGTTTAGGATACACTTCGTTAACATTCTTTCATCTCATTTAACAACGAGCATGAATGTGAATGAACACAAGGAGCCACTGATATTAATAATGGTGACTGTCACTCAAAATACCTTTAGGTGTTTTAAATAAGATATTTAATGCTTTCCTGATAGACATAAAATTCTAATATTTAATTTGAATTATGGTTTTCTGTATTATTTTATTACAGAAAGAAATATCTACACTCCATTGGCTTAAGGTATTTTTACTTTGCACTACTAATCTTACATAAAAAAAAAGGATTATTTTACACATCATTGCAGTCTTTATAACAACCTAAACGGACTTCCTTTCAATGCTGCTTGCAGCTATCATTTAGGAGTAATAACAGAGTGGGTTTAAAAGAGAATATCCCATCATACAGCACCTATCTGGTAATTTTCCTCCTCTCTCTTGTATCTTAAGAAGGATTTTCTTTTTCAATTGACTGTTTCAACTATAAAAATTCAAACTTAAATTTCTCTTATTCACTTTAGCCCAATGACACAAAATTGGAGTTATTCATGATTCCATTCAGCAACACAGTAATTTTATGATATTTTTCTAGCTCTGATGCATTTTTAATAGCGGTATCAGTACAAAGAGATTGAAAGTAACACAAAATAACAGGGAGTTGGAAGCCAAATACAAAATCAATATAACAGATTCTCACAGAGTATTTAAATAGAAGACAGTTCTTTCTGTAAATAAAATAAATAAATAAATACATAAAATATTGTGAGTTCATTTTTGCACAATTCTTGATTTTGTTTTTGGTTATTCTATTTTAAAGAAAGAGAAAATATGCCTGGTCCTGCTGTAGTGAGATCAAACTACAGCAGCTCTCTTCTTTGAGACCATTTCTATTACTGCAGTGGGAAAACCCAGAATAATTAGTTACTGTTATTTATTGCAGTTAAGTTATGCATAAATTTGGGTTGCTCAGAATATAACCATACCTTTAGGAGCAAGAAGAAAGTGTCACACAGGTACCATATTTAAAAATCACATTCATACTTTGTCATCACCTCTGTAAATCAGAAATTCCACCACTTACAAAATTAATTCGGAACCTGCAGGTATAAGTAAATCTGTAAAAATAGTAGTAAAGATATAATGGAAAAATTTTACAGTTTGCCCTTCCTTTATGTCACAATTTTGTGGTGTAATTATCATATTTTTCCCAGGTAATAATGAGTTAGGTATTCAAACTATATCAATTACACTTAACAACCTGATTGTTGCCTGATGTGCAGAATCATTTTACCTCCTGCCTTAGTATACTCACGTGAACACTGGAAATGGTAGTTCAAACTGTTAGGACTGAGATTCACAGATCCAGAATCTTGGTTAAGGTATAAGGATTAGTATTTTGCTTTAATTCAGAAAAGCACTTAATCATATTTTAGTTTCAGAGACTTCTTTGAGATTTCACTGGCTCTTTGTGTTTAAGCTTTTTAAGCATATTATCTCCCATAAAGACCCTAACTCAATATAAAGAGAAAAGTGGAAAAACTTGTAAAATAAGGTTTCAGGATCTGCTTTTGAGCCTAACAATAAGGTTTTCTGGGGACTAAGTCCATCTGAAAAGTTAAACCTACTTTACCCCTTACGTAAAGGATACACCAAAATAAAGTACAAGGGCTATGGTGCAATGAAGTTTCAGCAATTTAAAAGGTAAACTTGGATGTTATATACACAAAAGAGCCTGGGGTTTAATTTTACTTTATGCAATGAGTCTGCCAGCAATTCAAGAGCTCAAATGCTCCCATAAAACCTATGAAACCTCAGTCTATTCAGGAAATGGGTTCAGCAAAGCTATTATAAAGAAAATTATCTTAGAAAAAAACTTCCTAGCTGGAAGTTGACTAGCCAAGCTTCTACATGCCTATATGCAGACTTAAAAAAAAAATAATAAAAAAAAAAAAATCAGTCATCTGAAGTGTTTAAGACTATCAACATATGTTTCGAAAATCTATAATCACAGAAAAATCTAAGAGAATCATAGAATCACCTAGGTTGGAAGAGACCGTTAAGATCATCAAGTCCAACCATCAGCCTAACACTGCCAAAACCACTACTAAACCATGTCGCTAAGTACCACGTCTACTTGTCTTTAAATAGCTCCAGAAATGGTGATTCCACCACTTCCCTGGACAGACAGTTCCAATGTTTAATAACCCTTTCAGGGAAGAAACGTTTCCTAATATCCAATCTAAACCTCCCTGGTGCAACTTGAGGCCATTTCTTCTTGTCCTATCGCTTGTTATTTGGGAGAAGAAATCGACACCCACCTCTCTACAACCTCCTTTCAGATAGTTGTAGAGAGCAATAAGGTCTCCCCTCAGTCTCCTCTTCTCTAGGCTCAACAACCTCAGTTCCCTGAGCTCCTCCTCATAAGACTTGTGCTCTAGACCCCTCACCAGCTTTGTTGCCCTTCTCTGAACACCAGCAACTCAATGTCTTTCTCGTAGTGAGGGACCCAAAACTGAACATGGTGTTCAAGGTGGTGCCTCATCAGTGCTGAGTACAGGAGGACAACCACCTCTCTAGTCCTGCTTGCCACACTATTCCTGATACAAGCCAGGATGCTGTTGGCCTTCTTGGCCACCTGGGCACACTGCTGGCTCATATTCAGCCAACTGTCAACCCCCAGGTCCTTTTCTGCAAGCCTGTAGCGTTGCATGGGGTTGTTGTGATCCAAGTGCAGGACCCAGCACTTGGCCTTGTTGAACCTCATACCATTGGCCTCAGCCCATCTATCCAGCCTGTCCAGATCCCTCTGTAGGGCTATCCTATCCTCAAGCAGGTCGACACTCCCACTTAATTTGGTGTCATCTGCAAACTTACTGAGGGTGCACTCAATCCCCTCGTCCAGGTCGTTGATAAAGATATTAAACAGAACTGGCTCCAATATAGAGCCCTGGGGAACACCACTTGTGACTGGCCACCAACTGCATTTAACTCCATTCACCACCATTCTTTGGGCCTGGCCTTCCAGCCAGTTTTTGATCCAGCGAAGAGTCCATGCATCCAAGGCATGAGCAGCCAGTTTCTCCAGGAGAATGCTGTGGGAAACCGTGTTGAAGGCTTTACTGAAGTCCAGGTAGACAACATCCACAGCCTTTCCCTCATCCACTAAGCGGGTCACCTTGTCATAGAAGGAGATCAGGTTTGTCAAGCAGGACCTGCCTTTCATGAACCCATGATGGCTGGGCCTGATCACCAGGTTGACCTGCATGTGCACATTAGAACACACGGTATTTTGCATTAATATAAGAGGTACGACCAGGGTACATTTTCCTAACTAAAGGGTACAAGAAAATCAACTGGTTCCATCCAACAGCTTTAAAGAGCATTTGTACCAAGCGTATATTCAGTAATTGCCCTCAGAATTTGTAGCTGTAGGTATTGGCAACTAAATCCTTGCAGGTAGATCCTCTTTGCCTCATCCTTGACAACATATGAATACTATACATATGAACATAACAGAGGAGAAGCTTAGATTTGCATGTACCAGGCCTGTTTATTGTTGACATAGAAAGCATTTTTGTAATAGTATCACAGAAAAACAGGGTTGGAGGGGAACTCTGAAGTCATCTAGCCCAAACTCCTGCTCAGAGGATGGCAAACTTCGAAGTTAAATTGAGCTGCTAAGGGTTTTGTCCAGCTGAATTGTGACTGTCTCTAAGGACAGAGGTTGCTTATGTGTGCAACCTGCTCCAGTGTTTAACCATTCTCACTGTGAAGCTTTTTTTCCCTCGTGCTTGAACCCGTGACTGTTACCTTGTCTCCTTCCTCTGTGCCTCTCTGAGAGGACACTGACTCTGTATGCTATAACACTACTTTAGCAAGTGTAAAACTGCAATTAAGATCCACCTTTGCTTTCCCTTCTGCAGCCTAGACAGCCTATGTAACTTGGCCTGTCTTCATACGCGATACGTTCCATGCCTCAATCTCCTCCATGGTATTCTGCTGGATTTGCTTCAGTGTTTTGACATACCATTCCTCTTTTTCTCTGGTCGTGAAGTGCCAGTTAGAAGGTTTCTGACTGCTTCCTTTTTACGCAATCGGCTTCAAAACAGCAGTGAGAAAGGATTTTCAGGTTACCAGTCTAATTAAGAGAAAGTCATTCACTCACACCCCCACATACCCCTCTCCCCACCGCTGCATGCATGCACACAGACACACACAAACATGATCAAATCCATTGGCTTGGCTCCAGTTCTTTTCATGGAGCATTACACACAGAAACTTGGTAACTCGTGATCCAGACTGTTGCAGGGGGCAGGGAATGTTCATCTGTTTACATATCCATTTTTCTCTGACGGTAAATGAAGAGTAATTTTTTCTCAAGTGAACCTCAGTATTTTGATCAATTTGCAGCAGAGTTACTCTCTTTTCTCTGCCAGACTTATTGAGATAATACATTTCAATATTTAAAGTAGAGGCGACACTTTGCATCATCTATTTAGTTTGACATATTTCTTTGCTGATGTAACTTCTGTATAAAAATAAGTAGTTACAAAAGGTTACATAACTACTGTTGTAGGATCTGTTGAGATTTTATGAAGCGTATTTCAAACTCAGTGCTAAAATTGAAAAATAAATACAAAACAGAAAACATTTAAATAGTAACTAGTTATTCCATTACTAGAGGTCAAGCAAATTTTCTATCTAGGAACCTGGTCTTGACGGCCAAAGAGGTAACTTCCAATCATGCGTACCTAAAATGTAAAACAGGACTATAAGGAGAAAATAAAAGTAAGATTTAAACCTCTTTCTACCACCTCTACAGAAGCTTTGTTTTGCAGTTTATGAGTCCAACAGCCAGAAGTTTTGATTTAATCTGTCCCTCATGGGGCAGAGCAGAAGCCAGGCCTTCTATCAGGGCTATTATGCACGGCAGTATATACAGCATTTGCCAAAAACTAAAAAGGTCTTCTGTCATGAAAAGTTCTCATCAGAAAGCCTTGGAAACCTTACATCTATGGGCACTTTGTGTTTTCATCACAGTTTCAAATTAATTAGTGAGACTACTTCAAAAGCTTTAATCTAGGCTATGGTATTAAGAAACATGCATTAGACATTTCCTGTTTGCATTTCTACGTTGTTTGTTTAAAGAGTTCTTTTACTTTCATCGAATACTGTTGAGGGCCTTAATGTACAATATTGACAGAGTAATAAAAATAGAAAATTATGTTTCTGGCTGTGTGCCAACTTCATTAAGTTCTCAGTCATATCAAAAACAATATAGAGGACAAAGGAAAAACAGCCTTATTCAAGCTTAGTCAGGATTGCAACTGAAATGTAATGAGGAATAACCAGTATGTTCTTTTTCCAGTAAACAACTGGCTCCATATATTGCTTCCTGAGTCATCTTAATATTCTGTACTTCCCTTTTCCTGCATACATGTTAAAATCATGACTGCCAACAGTCTACTTCCTACGAGTTCGGTGGCCTAAATGTTTACATTTCTGAAATAATGCAATATATTTGCCCTCTCAATTATAGTATCACAAGATCGTATACTTTAAGGTATTGAACATTAACTCCTTTAGAAGGTTTTAGTATTGAACCTGTCGTACACAGCAAACAGCATCTGCAAGTATGACTTATTCCATCTAGAGAACATTTTGAAGTATGAAAGTATGAGAGCAACTGAAAAAAGAGATCTTTCAAATAGCACAGCTTAATGTAGAACCATATATCAGACTCAGATAACTTTCAGAGGCAAGATTTAGATTTCATTAATGACTTCAGCTGAGAGATTCCTACACCAATGGCTGTAAATATTAAATGAACAAAACAAAAGCATTTTAATAGATATGAAATACAGGAGAAATGTTAGTGTGACATTAAAGCTTTAGAAATGTCCAAGCAAAAATCTGTTCACTGTAAATAGGTGCTCTAGCTATAGAAGTATATGCATTTTTAAATTCTTAACAGTCACTTATATTTATTTCTTTTACTGCATATAAGCCACGCATAAGTACAAAAAATATACTTTTCTAATGAAAGTGTTCCAGAAATAGGGCTGATACTATGTAAGATTTATGAAAGGGTTTTGTCAGCTGAGTCTTAAAATATTATCAATAGTCTGGACTCAGATGTCATGCTTTCTTTACAATATTTTATGCTTTATAAAGACATCTAGAAAAATCAAAATACTGAATGGATGACTGCCTAAATTATCCAGGAGGTAACGCAGAGGAAAACGTACATCCTTCAGGCTTGATTGCCTGAACTGTATGAAGCTATTTCACTCCTTATGGATTTTACAGCCTCATATTCCTTCTGTTCTACTTAAACTGTTTCTTCCAAAATTTTACTCATTTTGTTCTTTCAGAATAACGTATCCTACCCTTGAAACTATTTACCTAAAATTTTTGAAACCTTGTTTAAACTCTTTAAGGGGTTCAAAATTTCCAAAAATCTTAAGGACATCAGCCATTCTTGACAAAGAGAGAATACTCAGACCTTGACTCTGGGATGTCCTAGTTTTCATTCATTAGATTTACTAGGTAAGGAAAAGAACCTGTGCAGCTACAGAGTAGAAACATTCCACTAGAAGCTGCTTTCCTAACCCAGCTTTATTCCATAGTTAGAGTGTTAAAAGGAGAGGGGAAAAAAATCCCTTAAGAGTTTGGGGTTTTTTTGGTTTGGTTTTTATTTCAATCCTTTGAGGGATTTAAGATATACTTAATGTCTCCATTCTGGTAGGGCTTAAGTGTAAGGAAGGCGTCTGACTGGTTGAATATTTCCAGAAAACTCTATGGACATGTCTTGCTCACACCAGGGTTTGTTTTTTGAGTGCCACAGGTTCAAATTCTCAGTCATGCAGACTGGGAAACTGGTCAGAGCGTGCCACAGTTTTAAATCTTTTTTAAAAAATGAGGGAGAATGCATTTTCTTAAATCTTATCCTGATAGAGAATTGGAAAATACTTAATGATGGCACCCAGATCCAAGAGCTTGGAAAAATTTCTGCATTCTAGAATTATATGCAGTATATTTTCCTGTTGTATTTTGTAAAAAACTTAGCCTCTTTGAGAGTTATGTGGCAGCTGAATAGAGGCTTTAAGTAGGCTTGTGCATTTAAACCTTCCTTTCAATCTTGTTCTTTATGGTCAGTCCCTTCTAGTTTAGCTTAGTATGTTTTGTTTAATGCTAATTGCTGTAATAGCATCGCAGTAGTGGTATCAAAAATCACTTTGTGTTTAAATTATATTAAATTGTATTTTAAGACATTAAAAATATTTTTTTTCTATCAAAATGTTTTATCCTTTTTTCATGACTGGGAAGAAAAGTGAATGAAAAGAACTAGTTAATTGGCTCATTAAGAGATAGTTTCTCTCCCACGTCTAAGGGAGGAGACACAAAAGGCATGCAGACACTATGTGGAGAATAGACTAGAAAGATTTAAGAAAGCTGACTACATGGATTGAAAAGATCCAGGGGAGAATGAGTGCAGAGGTGTAGGAAAGATCAGGACTGCACACAGCTTCAAAGCTGAGAGAGAGATGAAATTTCATGAAGAAAATGAGCAGATGCAAAGCTACTACAATGTTAGTCACAAGGAGGGAAACTGTGGGAGAGGAAGACAACTTACTATATCTGAAATGAGAAAACTGAACAGCAGACAGAAAAGTTTCCTGTAATTGAGATACGAATGATCCTGTCTTTAGAGGTGGGGAAGAAAGGACCAAATACATAATAATGTAATCCAAAAAGAAATCTATGTGACCCAAAACAATACACAGTGAGATGGAATACCAGGAGTTGTGCATGACTGTTAAAAGAGAATGCAGATCCAGAAGTTAAAGAGAAAAATAGAAAGAATAATTTACTATGATTTAAAAATTCAGGTAGCGGCTTTGATTGCACAAGGATATTTTCTAGCTAGTTTTGGTCATTACACCTTTTTTGGGGGAAAAAATATTTTTAGAAGACTCAAAAAAATTCAGATTTTTGAGGAACAATTTCACAACCCTTAAATCAGTCTCATCTGACTCTCTCTGGTTTACATTTATTATGATTTCTAGTACACTTCTCCAGCATCCCTTTCTAGAGAAAAGAAAGTTTTGTGAACTCTTATGCTACTCATATGCTCCCTCATTTTAGGGAATACATTGCAGTGATGAGATATTTAGGCTTATTACCAAGTGGAGAATTTTTATAACAGGTGGAGCCTAGTGAGAAGATGGAATCAACAGAAAGCAAAATGAGTCTGGGCCACTAGCACTTAAAATGAATAATGTCATAAGAAAATTCGTAAACTAAAGAACAAGAAAAACCGGCAGCTCTGGCAGAACCTGCAATCCAGAACAATACTTTTTCTAAGGAATAAAGTCATTACTATCCAATAGGGAAAATAACTTCATTGCAGCAAGTAGCACAGAATCAAATAAATTGAAGCTCTGTGTTCTCGGGATAGTGTTAAAAATTTGCGATTAACTATATAAGCAAAATGGTGCTACTAATAGTGAAATTTTGCGAGAAATTATAGACTATGAAGACGAAATGAATACTATGTGTGACAAACTGTGGTTATCCCCTGGACTGGGTCTGGCTAAAGTGGACTTGACTTTCTTCATAGAAGCCTGTATGGTACTGTGTTTTAGATTTGTGACTAGAAGAGTGTTGGCCACACATTGATGTTTTGGCTACTGCTGAAAAGTGCTGGCACAGCATCAAGGCCTACCCTGTCTCTCACTGTACCCCCAGTGAGTAGTCTAGGAGTGGGCAAGAAGATAGGAGATGAAACAGCTGGGACGAAAGGGTATTCCATGCTGTATGACATCATGCTCAGCAACAAAAATGGGGTGTAGTGTTTCCAAAGTAGTCATTGCTTGGAGTCTGACTGGGCACTGGTTTGCTGGTGGTAGGTGGCAAGTATTCTTTTGCATTACTTGTTTGGTTTTTGCTTTTTCCCCCCCTTTCCTTTGCTTATTAAATTGTCTTTATCTTGACCCATGAGTTTTTCTGGCTTTTTCTTTTCTAATTCTCTCCCCCCACCCTACTACAGGGCAGGGAGTGAACAAGTGGCTGGTGGATGCTTAGTTGCTGGCCACGGTCAACTCACCATATATTCCCATTAAGGCTGAATAAATCTTACAGAGAGAGATGAAATACAGAGGCAAAGTACAGAAACAAAAGCTTTGCTCTGTAGGAGAATAAACAACTCTAGTTTATTACTGACCTGTACACAAGAGATTGACAAAATGCAAACATAATGTCTTGATCACATTTAGTGTCCTTGACTTTACGTAAAAGTCTGACTTGCTAATATTTAACTTTAAAAAAAAAGACAAAAATGAAAATGATGATAAAAAAATCATCAAGCTTATTCTAAGACAATGTGAGAAAAGAAAAAAAGAGTAAGAACATCAATATTATGTTGTAGAAAAAGGTGGATGTGAAGTTTTCTGTAAAAGCTGTTGTGCCTTTAGTGGATTTGTCCTGAGGACTATGTTACACGTGAATACTGTTGGACTGCTTCCTTGTTAATACAGATTAGTTGTTCTTTTTTTAAATATTGGGTTCCTACATATGTATTTCCCTGTATTCGGAGCAGGTGTTACTTAATTTACTTTTTGATTCTTTTAGTACTCCCAGCCTGGGAGTAGCTCTGGAAGGCTGTTACTTCCCTCTTGACAGCTGTGGGCACTATGACTTAAGCCTTTCTGATGAAAACATCATCTTTTTCACACCAGATCATTGAGTTGGCTACAAAATAAATTGGCCTCATCTTTTCAGCCAAAGAATATGCTGGAATTGTGTGAGGTATTATTGCTGTTGAACAAGACATTGGTGAAACTTCATCTGGAGTGACCCATAGAGTTTCCATGCTAGGGAAAAAAGAAGCCAAACTAGAGCAGCTTCAGAGAGGGAGGACCAGCAAAGTGGAGACTGCCTTTATCAGCATCTGTTGATAAATGTTTTTGGTGATAATACACTGGGTTAGCTGAAAAGGCCCTTGGCCTTCCAGCCATTCTTGTACTGATACGATACAAAAGATATGTTCATATTCTAGGCATATTTCAGTTAGGTTTAGATTGCCAAGTAATGCAGACATTGCAGCAGAGAACTTAGTGCAAGATGCAGTCTCCAGGGAGCTGGAGGAATGCCTGAACAACTGCCCCCCTTGCATTTTAAGTTCTGTAGTGTCTGTGGAGTAAACATGGAGTACAGCTTATCCGGTCTAAAAAGCCACTCTGAACAGTATATGACAGTTTTCTCTGGAAAATACTAAACAAGGAAAAATTCTATTGCAACAAATGTATTTGAATTGATTAAGAATACATTTAAGGAAGGCAAAAAAAAAAAAAAAAAAAAAAAGAAAAAAGTTTTTTTCCTCAGTAAAAGAGGATTTTAGAACTACTTTCTAATGAAAAACAGTGAGGAAAAGAAAAGCTAGTCTAAGACAGAATTTGACATGTTTAATAAAAGTATCTTTTAATAGGCAAGGATGGATTGCCATGCGATGATAAACTGCACTACCCAGGAGGTCCTTTGCAGTCCTAGATTCCTATTTTAGGCAGAATTAATTTCCAGGTAATTGTTACTAAGCATTTTTAAAATGCATTACAATGACAGTTCACCTATTCACACAGTTCAAGACTTAACCTATCCTGTTTTGCATGTAAGTTTTAAAAGCAGGTAAGATTGAGATTTTTAAGAAGTTCTCAAATTATTTTTATCCCAGAGCATGCTGTGAAGGAATGAAAGTAACCGTTATCTGCATATTAGTCATAATAATGCATAAGAAGCTACATCATATATTTCATTATGGCCTCTATCTACCTGGTTAAACTACTCACTGGATTTTTCAGTCAAATCATAATTTGTGCCAGAGATGAATGACTTGGGCTAGGATTTTATTTCTGTATTCTCGAATTATTAAGAGAGATCACTCTTTGACTCATTGAAATGATAGGCATAAAATGACTAGTATGTACCTAATCACTTGGCTGCATAGCTTTGGAATTAAAACATTGCTGAAGTGGTTGGTGAATTGATTTTGCCATTTACTATGGGTTTCCAGCAAACATTTCATCGATTTGCTATGTAGCACTGACCCATATAAAGACTAAGAGCTTTGTCCTGGATGGTTTTTTTTTGGGTTTTTTTTTTTTTTTCGGGTTTTTTTTTTCATTATTTTAGAATTTCAAAACAAGAGCA
>VYXH01012552.1:0-10060 GCA_013397275.1 Burhinus bistriatus | reverse complement strand
AAGAAATCCCCACAACTTTCAACTAGAAAATATCAAAATAAAACTCTGACAGAGGAAATTTGTGCTAATTGGCCATGGCCTGTAAAAGAAATTAATTTTCAATTAATTGTTTCTGCAAAAAATTCCCATCTGTGTCAAAGGTTAATTGTAATACAGCAGAAGTTCATCATCTGAGAGGAAAGAAACTTGCTGTCATGCTTATCTCCTACATTTAGTATTCAGAGCTATTGGCTAGAAAAAAAGATGTGGGGTTTTCACATACGTAACCAAACTACAGATGTTAAATGAGTTACAAAACATTTATTCCAGAATCAACTGCTTATTCCAGCTTCACCTGATATATCTATAGAATGCTTTATTCTGGATTAGACCATTTATTCTGGTTTTGCCTACCTGGATGATATTTTTGGAGGTATTAAACTTCTCAAGCACTGAACATGATGGTAAGTACAAGAAATAGAACTTGTCCATTCAAAACATTAAGTATGTTTTCCATCATTATTTAATTCATACTCTTGTACAATCTCTTCAAGTAGAGATGTGTTTCCCTGTTGGTATTGCTGACTAAGGGGACTGTTTAGATTATTACTTTCCTGTGAAAAATTTATTATATCAAAATTCACTGTTTGTGGTTACAGAAAATCATCTTTTAAAAAAGAAGCTTAAAAATGAGCCAAATATGTTAAAAATAGAGACTGGGAGACATGAAACTACAATAAACTGGACAGATTATGAAATGGGGATTCAAGCCTACTCCCAGAATGTTTTCTATTTATGTCCATGGCTTTTAAGTCAAGCTGCTTTTATATGGGGTCTTTGTATATAAGGCAGAATTCTTGTGGATCTACCTTTGCAGATTTGCAAGGCCATAGTTCCCTCCCACCCTCAATTCTTCTTAAAAAAGATGAAAGTTGAAACTCAGGATGTTTCTAACTTTTATTATATGTGAAAACAGTGGTCAAAATGTGGGTCTCTGCTATTCCAGACCTTATTCACTTAAACCTCATACATATTTTTAAAAACAGTGTATATTGTTTGGGGAGGAGGGGAGGAATTGCTCCCTTAAAGAGCTGATACCTTTGGTTGAAACATGACATGTCTGTTCAATAGCTTGTGGGGACTCAGTTGCCTTTTGTGTGGTAGCAGGAGCTAGGAGTCTGAGTGAAGTTTCTTGCTATGAATTTGTGCCACAGCCATTCACAAGGCAAAATCTTTTATGCAGGCTTTTTTTTCTTTCATTTTAAGCATCATGCAGAATGGAATAAGTCACATCAAACCAAGTAATAGCTTATGCAGCTAGTAATTTATAGATGAAGGTAGGATTATTTGGAACCAGAGGAAAGGAGAGGAAACAAAAGGAAAGGAGGAAGCAAAGAAGGAACAACAGAGAGCAAGACAGAAAGAAAGGAGGAAAAGGGAAGGGGAAGGGGAAGGAGAAGAGGAAGAAGAGGGAGAAGAGGAAGGGAAAGGGAGAAAAGACAACCAGTAAACAAGTGTCTTAAGAGAAGCAACCACAAAACATAGAGTAGTTTTGACAAATTACAGAAAAGCTGAGTTAAGATGAGAAAAGAAAGGAATGTAATGTCCATAGTCTTATCTACCCTTGATCTATTTTTACGGTCAATTTAGCTGAGCTAGTGCTGACCACAGTTTAACTGTAAGAACTGGCAATAACAAACCAAGATCACTAGGCATTCATTTGTCTGGGGTTAACTCCAGACCAGTTCACCTAAACTGATTTCTTAGGTCTGTTTGCTGAAATAATACCATTTCAAGTGTACATATAAAGCTTGTCTGATACTTAACAGTAGATTTTTACAGGAGCTCAGCTATCATATGGGATCTTCAAAGGAATTTTGGAGAAATGCTGAATGCATATAAATAATATGCAGCAAATCAGAAGGCTTCTTTAAAAAAAAAAGGTATGCTTGTATTGAAGAAAAAGGAATTGTGAAATTGCTATTAATTTGTTAAGTTAATCTGTGGAATAGGTAGCTAGAAGAATGCAAGTGAAAAGTCATTTATTTCTTTTCTGTCTGGTAATTTAGATAGTCATTTACTTTGTTCAAAGTGTAACAAACCCCCACTGACTCAGAGTACTAGCATTGTTAATGGTTTTACTGAATTAAAATATCTATGCTACGTACAATCACTACAGGATTGGGACCCAAATCTCTGATATTGATAAAACAGAAGGATTACTGGAAAACATCAGTAAAAATCATTGAACAAGTCTAGGGAGGAGACTGATAAATAAAGTGTAACAAGTGTGCTGAAATAGAATAGAAATTTCTAGTAACTATATAGTAAATGTAACTTCATCACTGCTGAAATAATGAGTGAAAACTCTAAACACCTGCAAATGCTTAGAAGGTGAAACACAACTTAAAAGAGCACAACACTGTTTTCCTTTTTCTTATACAAAATAAGGGCCATTTTTACAATTGTCAGTTTTACACTGAATAAAATTTTAGAATACATTTTCAGGCATTATTTGCATGCTCAATTCCATGTACAAGTGTAGGACTAATTCTGACTTTTTGCCACACAGAAAGTTAAGAAAAATCTACTAAAGGCAATTGCAAAGTACTTTCATCAAAAACGTATTATCTCCTGACTGTCTGCTCCTGGAAATTCTGAGGGACCTGTGGGATTTGCTGTGGCAAAAGGTTATCTGGAAACTTAGGAAAGATGCAAATGTTTCTTCATTTTCCAGGTACTGCCTACAGGCACATAATTTTCTATAACAACAACTAAAGCTCCTCTATTTGTCATTGGATAAGGCTAAATCAGAAGCTGTTTTCCCAAAGAGCTCCTGAGAATCTGAGAAAGGAAAGCATCTTCTTCATGGAAATGTACACAATAATGTCTTCTTTTAAGTATCACTTTTGAAAATGGCATCCAAATGGCCTGAAATTACAAAAAATGTTGGGTTTTTTCCCCCTCATCTTTGTGTTTCATATATTTACACCGAGAATATCTGCACAGCTAGGGAACAATAGAACCACATAATGTTACAACAGCATTACGCAGTCAATGTCATTATCCAGCTTAATAATGCTGGCACCTGTGATGGCAACAGAAAAAAAGTAAGCTCTACATCTCTGTGCCACAGAAGTATTATGGTACCCATTGATTTCAGTGGATAACTATTTGGGACTTACATTGTCGAGGAACATTGCTTTGTTTTCTTTATAAAACAGATCAGTTTGAAAGTCTAAAACTCACATTGGGTTTTACATAGTTTTACTTGGTGGCAACAGTTCACGTTCATCTCTGAGGTCAGGCTCCAGCTGTTGCAGTTCCTAGATTGGAATTATTTCCATAGGAGGCTACAGTGCTTTGCTCCTCATTGACCAAACTACCACATTTCCCTCAGTAAATTTTCCACCAGAAAAGAATGTAACTCATCAACATTTTTGCAGGTGCAGAAATATCAGTCTTACATAAAACTTTGCCTGTTGTAGACTGTCTCCCTTGTGCAATTTTAAATGTTGCGTTAATATATACCCAGTGCTATTAACTCTACAGTATAACCTTTGAAATAAATGAACAGGAAAGTAGTGGAAGAAAAAAAAGTCTGAAATTATGCTGCATATCTTTTCAAACAATTAAACTGCCATCTTAAAATGCAGCACACTAATTAAAGGTTTTGTGAGACTCTAATTTGTCTCTTCCAAGGTTATGCAAGGAAACAGTAGAAAACAATGTTAATTCAGGGCTTCTAATGAAATAATAAAAATAAGGCCAGTTATTAGTACTGAGTCCAAGGCCATAAACAACTTTTTGGTGATCTGCAAGTGCTCAGGCCTAATTGCAGAATCCTTTAGGGGCTGGTACCCAAAGGTCAATATTGTGTGATAAAACACGCAAAAAAAGATTTAATTTTGTCACATTCATGCAATCAAAGCTTTCTGATTATTTTTCTAAGAACAGAGGCTGAAAAGAGATATTATTTTTTTTCCACATTGAGAAAAGGTTGGTTTATTACATCCTAGAGAAAAAACAGATTACCTTGTATTTAATAATTGCTCCTTCAGTTTTTTATAAAGGAAATAACAGTTTCATATGTGGGTCCCACCATCTTACATGAAAAACCAATACAAAAATACAATGAGTCATTACTCTCTGAAGGGTAAATGCAGATTCTTTTTGACAAGGTGGTAATTGTGTTCATTATAGGGCAACATCAAGTTGTTAATTTAATTTTGCACAATTGCGAAAAGGTAAGACATATTTTAAAAGAATGTATCACTATTACAATGTAATGATTTCCTTATACCCTCATATTATTATTTCAATTTGTGTATTTTTAATCTTTCCCCAACTAGTAGTTACTACGTATTGAAATAAAACCATATAGTTTGGGAGCATTCTCAGTGTGTAAATTAACATGAGTTAAGGATTTTTCACATCACAAGCATTATTATTAATAAATAGACAAATTGAACTTGTAGTATACCTGTAATATACATATAAGAGCAGACTGTTCCCTAGCTATTTTTGAAAACAACTGTTTCTTTTTTAATTCAGGAATATAAAGTCATATATAAAGCTTAGTCTATTAAATTATATTCATGGATACAACTAGATTTAGTCCTTAAAAGGTTGTTGGGGACTTTAAAAAGAACATAGTAATGACAAAAATATAACATTTGCAAGTGCAAATATTGTAAGTAATGTATATAAATCCATAGATGTATACAACTCCTGACAGATATGACTACATCAATGAGAACCCTGAACCACTCTTTATATATTTTCCTAGATATTTAGTTTAAAAAGTATTTAATCCAATTCAACATGTTAGGTATTTCTATGAAAATCAAGAAGCTGGACAAAAACAGAAATCAGTTGTTTGTAACCATGTATGAAGAACTGATTTTTCATTTCAGTAGGTGAACAAGCCAAAATAAAAACATCCCCCTTTACTCTCAATTGTGGGAAATGAACCGCCTTTATTTATAAATCTTTTGCCAAAAGAAACAAACCTTCACTTCACTGTCACTTCCTCTCATGATTAAACAAATATAAATTAAGTGAAACAGTTAACTCTTTTAGATCTATAACAGTATGTTTCTTTTCAGGTTTTCTGAGAAATTTAGAGAAAAATGTAAGACCATAATCACAAAGCTGCCAGAAGAGGATGAAAAATTATTTTACACTTTTTTGTTATCAATTGCTTACTAGTAACAGCACTCAAATTCAATTCTTTTCTCTTCCCCTGAATGTTCAAACTCCAGCTCTCACTTCCCAACAGGCCCAACAGGTTAAAAAGACATTGGGAAACCAGGAGAGGAAGTCTCTCTAATCTCTCCTGTCTAGTCTGTTCTGTCTTGTATAAATAATTCAATATTCATTATGGTTAGGAATCACGGCTAGGTACCTCCTCTTTCCAAAGAGCACTAGATTGGACTCATTCTTTCTCATTCTGTATTCTAGTGACTCGGTACTTTATCTGAAAGGCAGAAGATTCAGAAGGAGGGTCACTGGTGAGCATATCCTGTGTAAGAAACTGACAGATGTAAGAGTTAAGAAAACATAGTTCAAGTCTTTAGCCTAACAGAAAAGGAATTCCAGCATACGTCTCCCACAGGCACCATAGAATTCCCTATTCTACATAAATCCACTCTTTATCTGAAGGTAATGATTTCATAAATTACAGGCTAAACCCAAGTTATTTTAAAGTAAAGAATGCATTTATTTAGGGAAGTAATACAAGACCTATGATAAGTGGAAATGAGAGAAAATCCAAACTAAGTTATCCAAGAATCATTGAATCGGATTAACCTCACATCTATAGCCTATAACACAACATAAGTGAGGAAATAGCAACATAGTTAATCTATCAGAGATCTAGTAAAACATGTGATAGACTACCTTTGGGAATTAACAAGTGGGAGAACACAGGAGCTGGTGCAAGAGTTGTGTGGTGGATAGAGAACTGACTGAAAACCAGCTGGCAACTAACAGATCTGAGAAGCAAATAATGAAGCTGGGATCAATTACTAATAGAGTTAGTCAAGGATTAGTCATGGTACAGATCTGGTTTAATATTTTCATTGCATTGCGTTTCATACAGGCACAAACAGTAAAGGCTAGCTGATAAAATTTGTTAGTAACACCATATGAAGCAGACCACAGCATAACACAGAAATAACTGGAGGAATATGGCAGTGGACAACACTAAAGCAAGCTGATACACTTAAAGAGGAACAAAAGTAAGTTCTACTCTAAACGGTTGGAAGAGAAGAAACAGTGTGTTGCAGCTGGGTTATTGTTGATAACAACGTGACATGTCCTTCAAATAGCAAATACAATTCTAAAATGTGTGTGATGAGGTCCCCAGATTACTGCATTCCACATGAAATAAGACAAAAAAGGTCTTGCCTTGTTTAATTTAGTAAAATTAACTGAGATGTGATAAGATTGCTCTACATAAATAGATGGAGTGGTTAGGGGTAAACACAAGAGAAGAAGAAAAGCTATTTAAAATAAACAACTATGTTGACCTAATAAAAATATTTCTAGATGGGCCGTAAATACATTTGGGTTGGAAATTAGAAGCTGTAATCACCAGAGCCAGAATATTCTGTAATAGCTTTGCAACAGGAGTAGCAAGGGCAATAAACCAAACTAGTTTTAAGATGAAGCATGTTTCAGAAATAAAAATGTTGTATATAAACATCTGTTTCAACTAATGCTTGCCAAAACACAGACAAGTATCCAATAAAACCTTGCCTAGTACTCTTGCCAAATTGCACAGTGAATTGCAGGAGAGCAGAGATTTTTAGGATCTATGACTCTGAGATGACTCCTCCATGACAACCGCTTTGGAACTGGGGACTTCAGAAGCATTGAAAGCCTCTGTTTGAGATGATTATCTGCTTTTCAAAATTCAAAAGCAACTTGGTAGTTCAGGAAGTTCAATGTTGCATTTTCAGATTCCCCTTTGTGGTGATGTTGGAAAATTTCTGGGTCACGGAAAAAAAAATGCATTTTCTAACTATCAGTTAGTTATGAGAATGAAGAGGACAAAGATCTGGTTTAAGTGCTGGAACCCCTTGGGGGAAGGTGGATGACTCTGAAAGTTTTCCTGTTCTAGCTTACTTAACAGACACTGATTTCATGGGAGATAAGATTCTTCCACCTGACTGCCACTCAAAATATAACAGAAAGGGCTGCAGAAATTTAGATTTGGCAACTAAGGATAATCCTTACACAAAGCAAGCAGAACATTTGGCCAAATTTTCTGTGTAAGACAGAAATTACATCAGTTGACAGGCCTACAAGAACTTGCAGGTAGTAAAAAATACAGACACTGAGCAAACCTTTATAGTCTTCTCAGCAAAACCCATTACAGAGCTGGTCATGCTCCTAAGGGACAGCAGGAACAAAATACCTGTAGAATCAGGTCTGAATGCTCTAACAGTCTACAGCTCCTCTCAAAGAAAACCAGCTGAATTTAGTTATACTGGGATTAGGTCTTTCTTGACATAAGACACTGCTCAGATTTAGATTTGTTATTTTTTGAGAAAACCTAGTTTTCCAGAGAACCGTGCTAGGTGGCTCTGTCAGTCGTAAAGCCAACATCCATACCAGCATAAATTTGCAGCTGATACCATACTGTTTAGGCACGGTCCGAAGATGTGTTTGTGCAGAGTTGCCTCAGGAACAGCTTTGAGAGAGAGCGAGAGAAGGGATTGCTGAGAAGCACATCCAGCTTTACAGTGTGTACTCAGAACACTGCACCTTGTCCTCTGAAGTGTTGTAAGCATTAGATGCAGAGGCAGGAACTGGACTATGTTTCTAGTCTGTTTCCAAACTCTATGGGATATGTACATCATATGTCTAGATTAATCTTTTCTGCTCCAACCATGAGGAAAGTGCCCTTCTTTTGACTGTAAGTGGCACTGTCTTGTCTAGATATATCTTTGGCTCCTCATATTGTTATTTTACATGGTAGCTTTCCAACCATTTTAATTTGGCTTTATTACCGTAGGTGCAGCACTATGTTCTCATAGCATTAAAAAGCATTGCACCAAAGCCTGAAATTAAAAGCTAATGAAATATTCAAATATAGTCTCTGCAACCATAATATACTATAGTTTTTATTTCCATGCCATAGAAAGACATTGTTAAACTTGTTCATATTAAGGGAATGTATGACTTTCCAATAACACGTATTTACTCATTTACATTAACTGGTTTAACAAAAAATTGTGAACAATTTTATATGAATAATTCAATGAAGGCAAAGCACTTGCACAATTCATATGCAAATCATCAATATGGTCAAAGAACCCAAAGTCCTGCCAGTANCACCTGGAGTACTGTGTCCGGTTCTGGGCTCCCCAGTTCAAGAAGGACAGGGAACTGCTGGAGAGGGTAGAGCAGAGGGCTACAAAGATGATGAGGGGACTGGAACATCTTTCTTATGAGGAAAGGCTGAGGGAGTTGGGTCTTTTTAGTCTGGAGAAGGCTGAGGAGGGATCTCATCAATGCCTATAAATACTTCAAGGAAGGGTGCTGGGAGGATGGCACCAGTCTTTTTGCAGTGGTGCCCAGTGATAGGACAAAAGGTAACGGGCACAAACTTGACCATAGGAAGTTCCATCTAAACATGAGGAGGAACTTCCTGACTTTGAGGGTGGCAGAGCACTGGAACAGGCTGCCCAGAGAAGTGGTGGAGTCTCTGACTCTGGAGACATTCCAAACCCGCCTGGACGCCATCCTGTGCAACCTGCTCTGTGTGTCCCTGCTCTGTCAGGGGGGTTGGACTAGATGATCTCCAGAGGTCCCTTCCAACCCCTGTGATTTTGTGATTCTGTAATATAGTATTTCATTAAATGCTGATTTATAAAAGATGCTTACAATAAGACATATTAAATATGAAAGTGAATATACAAAAACAGGTTGAAAGCAAGGTGATCATAGCAATTAAAATGTATTACTAAACATTATGTCCATTAAATCTAAAAGTGAACTACAAAGGTATGATCTGATGATTTTTAGTGATTAGTGAATTTCAGTGCCTTAAGTAAACCTGTATTAGCTCTCATTCTATACAAGTAGGAGTGCTCACACAGTCAGTTGCCACATTTCAGCTGTGTAGTAGCTTTTTATTAAGCTGTTTCAAAAAAGTTGTGGGCAATTTTTTGTCCTCTGGTTATGGTAAAAACATACAGTTTCAGAGAAAAAAAAAGGAGATGATAAAAATTGAGTGTATTTCTTTCTGCTCTCATACTGTTTCCATCCTTCTCAAGCTGCAGCTAAGAAAAAAAAAAAAAAAAAAAAACCAGCAACCAAAAACATACATAAGCTCTGAAGAGCATTAGCTTTTATTTATATTGCATCTGAAAAATCACAACCCCAACTGACCTACTAAGGAAAAAATGGAGAGTAATAATCAGCAACCCATTGTAAATAGCACATCAAAAGAAGATCTCCGGTGTACTTTGCTATGAATTCTGATGTTCAATTCAAACCAGAGAAAGGAACAGTGACTGAAAAAAGTCAGGTGAAAAATATGACTTCTTATCGTAAAATTTTATGACTGTGTTATGTACAGAGTTTCTAATAAAATCTACGGCAGGAAGTCTGGGTGCGTTCAAAAGCAAGATTTGATCCTAACACCCAAATTCTAAATGAAGCAGTATATAAAGACCCAACTCCAGAGAACATGTAAAGTATCACACCTTACAGAAAGATACAGGTAACAAACAGGAAACGCAATGTAGAATTGAGATGATAAGACTTAATGTAGCAGTCATAATATACTATCTACCCTCTTATCAAAAACCTAACACATTTCAGGGAAAAAAAAGTCCTTATACAAAAGAGTCTGATCAGCATTTTAGTGTGTGGTGTGTTAACCTTGGCCAGCAGCCAGACACCCACCCAGCTGTTCTCGCACTCCCACCTAAAGACGACTGGGGAGAAAATAAGATGGAAAAGCTTGTGGACACAGAAAAAGACAGGGAGGTCACTTACAGGGAGATCAGTTACCATCATGGGCAAAACAGGCTTAACTTCATTTAGGGCTTGTCCCCCAAAAAAA
>VYXH01012551.1:182252-202137 GCA_013397275.1 Burhinus bistriatus | reverse complement strand
CTCTAGAGGTCCCTTCCATCTCCCAGCAACTGTGACCATCTTCATTTCCTTCCTGGCCTTTCCCTTCTCCTACACTGCATTTCTCAGTCAGTCTTCATTTCCTCTCACTCCTGGAGTGAAGATTCTTTCTGCCTCTGCAGATTTTGAGTCCCTCCTTTTCTCCCAGCAATTAAAGGGTTTGGTTTCTCTGTCCCAAAGTTGTCTTACATCTTCTCACTCCTCTTTCTCTCCACTGCCTGCAGGCATTCTTCTTCTGCCCTGATTTTTTTCCTCTTGGAGTGTTTATTCTTAACAGTGCTTTATCTCTTTTTGCCCTCACCGAGAATTTCCCTTCTTCGCTGAGGATTTTCCCTTTTTCCCTGACCCTACCTGACACTGTATAATCCTCCTTCCCCGTTCTGATAGTCCTGAGGAAGCTCTTTTTCAAACCCACCACTAGCAAAGTGGAAGCTTCTTGCCCGAGAAGGACGGAAAGTATTGCCAGGAGGTGAGTCAGGAAAGCTGCCTGACCTGCAAGGGGGCAGGGGGGAAGAGGCAGCCTCAGAGGGGGGCTGCGAGCCAGTGTGAGCTGAGATGGAGCCCTCAGCCTGCTCCATAAGGTCTCTTGTACTGGCTGCAGTGACACATCAAAGGGGTGTTGAGCAGCTCTCAGCTTCTGTTACTTGTTCTTTCTCCCTTTTCTTCTCCACCTCTTTGATTTCACCCTATGTTGCCCTCTCCTCCCTCCCTTTTCTCTTCTAGACTTGTTTAAACGTGTCCACTAACCATTTTCTTCTTGCACAACATTTTACTGAAGCATTCTTCTTCAAAAATCCCATTATCTTAATAGCTTGCCTTTTTTGTGTGCTTTTTTCTGCCTTTTCTGTCCTTTTATTTATTTTTACATGTAGAAGCCTGTTGTTTTTGATGAGAGGGAACGGCTTGCAGATGAAAAAGAAATTACCTGTAATATTATCCGTTTTGTTCTGGCACCTTTCCAATGCCTTTAGTGTAACTGAGGGGAACTGACCAGTCTCTTTGGATCAGGTGGACCGGATCCTGGACACCGCTCCGGGGCTCAGCTGTGCTCAAGTGTGCCTCTTAACTGGAAGAACTGCTTCATTCTGCTTTCAGCTGAGCAGCAAAAATTGAACAAGGTTTTCTTC
Source organism: Burhinus bistriatus (assembly GCA_013397275.1). NCBI lineage: Eukaryota > Metazoa > Chordata > Aves > Charadriiformes > Burhinidae > Burhinus > Burhinus bistriatus. Next base: position 200,992 of record VYXH01012551.1, on the reverse strand, counting down.
CCCTCTTTATTGGTCCATCCAGACTTAGAGAGGATTGCCAAAATAACAGAGCTTATGAAAGGTGCCGACACCGTCCTCTCTGATGACCTCTGCAATCCTTTGGCAGCCCAAGAAGGCAACATGATTTAATCTGCAGACGATCTCTATAACAGATCCCCGACACGTCTGTGCTGCTGCCTGTATGGCTGGCTCAGCGTCCCCTGTGGGGAATTTGTAGCATCCACTGGCATCTTCTGGCGGAAACTCAACCATTTGTACAGAAGGGGAGGGGAAAAGCAAAACAAAACAAAACGATCAGGATGTTTGCACACACTGTTCTCTGCCTCCTCGCCTGGGTGTTCTGCTGAAGGACTGGGACATCTGCACAGAAGGGAGAGCGGCGGCGACTGGAGCTTGCCCTGTTTGGGGCTGAAGTTGCTCCAGCGCTATGGGGGTTTGAGTGTGTGCAGCGCGCCGGGGGACGCCAGCAGCAGGGACAGGATCGCACTACCCGGAGCGTACAGAGACATTAAAATTCAAATCTAATGGCCTCTGGCATAAACAAGATTCATCAGCCCGGGACTTGCAATGGGTCTAAAGCCGCTCGCAGCAGCTCGGCAGAAGGATGCAATCAGGAAATGCACATGAAAATGTGCAAGAAGATTGCCCAGCTCACTAAGGTAAGTCTCGCTGTTGCAGCCTTCCCAGGGAGGTGAGGCTGCCCTGGCCGGGGGCGGCGGGGCTGGCTCCGCGCTGCCTGCTCTGATGGCCCCTGTCTGAGAGCAGGCAAGAGAAACCGGTCCCCTCTTACAAGGCGGTTCCTGAAAACATCGGTGTGCACAAACTTCTTTTCAAACAGTTCCCTCGCGGGTGCTACAGACCAACCGTAGCGGGTTGCCTTTGTGGCTGGCGATCGACGTCTCGCACTTAACCGCTCTAATTAGCGTGCAACAATAGCGAGATGAGCTCAAGCTCTGCGAAGACATAGGGTTTGTCACTGTGCTGCTCGGAGGGATTGCCGATAGCCGCTTTCTTTCCCTGAATTAGAAAGACGACGATTCATTTGCGTTTTATAGGCTCCTGAGTAATATTGTTTCAGAACTGCAGCCGACCTGTGGTAGCAAAGTACAGTATCACTTGTTGTCTTGTACTTAATTGTTCCTGATGTGCGTAAGTAGAGATACTTTAAATGACCTTCGTAACAGACAGGAGTTGGAAAAGAGGCAGAACTAAATTATATAGTATATTGTAGTAAAACTTTTAGTCAATACCGAGCTATACTACTAAATATTTTGAACATTTTCCACACCACGTTAAGAAATAAGAGACAATCTTTAGGAGGTGGCAGTTATCTTTTAAGCTATTCTTATGCTGCAGCTTTGTCAGTGAGAAAGGTATTTCCTACCCTTGCCTGCTGATCCAGATTTTACATGTTCTATAACTTCACTGCAATTGGTAAAGATATTTTAGCAGTGAAAAAACACTGGCAATGAAAAAACCACCAACTAAAAATACATGTCAAACAACAGGAAATCATTAAGATGTTCAAGTTAGAATGGCTTACTAGTTATGGTGCCATTATTCTCATCAAATGATGACTGTATGTAATAATTTGTCATGTGTATGAATACATACATAAGTGCTACCTATATTTACACATATACTCGCTATATTATACTTACTGTAGATACCAATACTTACTTTACCGGTGCCTTGATTGTATGCTTGTATAATAGTATTTGTACACAATCTGATCCTTACTTTTTGCCCATGAATGCACACATTACTCTTCAAGGTACATTTTCATTCTATAGTAACTGAAAGAAGGCTATCCAAGTAAACATCAGTTGTTTTTATTATTTTGAACATAGATATGTTTCAGCAATTAAGTCTAAAAATTCTTAGAGAAAAGCATTTTCTGTTTATTGATAACATTCCTGAATCCTCAGCCATAGTGAAATGTGCATGAAAGATGGCTGCGAATTAGATTAAGATGTCCTGAGTTATTCCCTTGTTTTCTGTCTGGTACTCACTTGCTATCTTTGATCAATTTTGCACACTAAGTATCACTGAAAAAAGTCACAGTATTGCCTTTTCTAATAGAAAAGCAATAGCTGTATCTCTATTAATAGAAAGCCGATACTTCACAGTAACAAGAGTTGAGGAATCACCAGCTCCCTCTTTCTGGGTGATCCATTTCTCAACAGCAGACTTAGCACATATTGATGAGATCTGTGCAAAGAAACACTTGTTCAAAATTTTCAACTCTCAAGCTAAATTCATTTTCTGTAGAGACTTCTGTGCCTTCCTTTTTCTATAAACTGATTCTTTTTAAAGTTTCTCTAATAGCAACTAAATTTTGAGGAAAAAATACCCCATTCCTTTCTGAAAACTCTTATATTACTTTAGAAAGCTTGTCTTTGGGTTGAGGAAAAGCAACAAAAGGGGGAGAAAAAATCACCCCAGTGCAAAGGGTCATGGCAAAATTTTATTGCAGTGGTTTTTTTCAGATGCTTTTGCTAAATTTCTACTGTTAAAATGTGGGTGGGGTGATTTCTTTTGATAGAATTCTCTCTCTGGATACTTTTCAGTCATCTGAAATAAAGATGATTTATACCTGAAGCTCAAAAAAGTACTTCTGAAAAGCAAATCATTCTGTTTTGGAATGTGGCCTTTAAGAACCAATTTTCTCTGCAATAACACTACACTTACAGAGAACTCATGGCAGAAATGGAATTTTATTCATAAACTTTCCCTTCTAAATTCTGGGTAGACTAATGCTGTACCAACAGCAAACATCTGAGAAGCAAAACTTGAGACTTTATTAGCTGAAAAATGGCTATATGGAAAATTTGTTATAATAATTTTTGGCCTAGGAACTTTGAGAGCTCCCTTTCAAATCACTGTTTTCTTGACTATATTATAGTCAGGAAAATTATAATAAAATCCCTCCTAACTTTAAATTGCTTGTAGTGCTTTCCTTTCCTGTTTCTAACCTAGTATGCAATACTGCTCTCTGTTATTATGCAGCTGCAATTTCCTGTCCCAGTGATGTTAAATTTTCATTGATGGGGAGATAATGATGTAATTACTCATCTGCTCCGCCTTGTGCCAGGAGAAATGAATACAAAATGTTTAAATTAGGTGTAGGATACAGAGCTTGACTTACATTCTGTTTCTTTGTTACATAGTCAGTAGTGGCCTCCTCCTACTCTCACAGGCAAAGGAGGGGTGTGCAAAGGCATCAACAGCAGAACAAGACTGGGTGAGGTGATTGAGGTTCCATTGTTGCATGAAGTGCTGATTAAATTGTAAGACATGGATTAGTACAGGGAACCCCCATAATCAGGACACAGAGATCCTGAAAGCTTTTCCCATTCTACTGCCCTGCTATTTCTGCTTTTGGAGTGGTAGAATATAGTAAGTTTTCATACCTTGTCATGCATCTTTTTGGCTGTAGCAGCAAAAATGCAAACATTTAGAAATGTTTCCTTTGCTTTGGGCAGCAAACTACTCCTTTTTGTAGCCGATTTATCAGTATTTTTAGATGCCTGGCCTTTTTCACAAAGATTGAGTTTTTCCACTGTTGATGTGTAGAGCATACATTGTTTTTCCACATTAAACTATCACAATGAGGAAAACCAATGAACATATTTCTAAGCTCAGTCTGTCTGCCCACATTGGAAGTACACTAATGAAAATATGGTAGTGTTTTATTATTAATTGTACAGTTGAGGTTTTGCTTTTAAAGCCTCAGCTCACAGTGCTAAATGAATATGTGGGACAACCAGGATTTGTTTGAAAAATATATATATTAAAAGAGGGGGTATATTAAAAACTGCAAACTGATTTTTTTTGGTTCCCATGGATGCAGGTAAGAAGTTTAAAAGCCCTGGTAACATTAGTGAGTTTGGATGAGAGCTGTCTAGGCCTTCTGGATTTTGGCCTTAAAAGAAGATAACATTGCAGCTATTTCAAGATGAGCTATGTTTTGATTTATGAACTTACAGAATTTAAAACTGAAACATTCTGCTTGCAAATGGGAATGTCCATCTGTAGTTGTCATTCACATATACAAATCACACATTTAATTGGGAGGTACTTTTCTGCAACACTAGTGCATTCAATTAACAGGGACTTGAAGTTAGTGTATCTTATGATTGTAGCAGAATGCATGACTTTGTACCAGTAATTAAGTTTAGACTTCTCCATCAAACGCTGGACCCTTGGCATGCTGTTTTCTGCTTCCTAGGTCTTTGTATTTCTGATCTGTTTAGCAATAACATGGAGTTTAAAATACATGGTGACTTTTATAAGACACTTTGGGTGTCACTCCCTGCTGCCTCAAGCTATGGATTTCTAACATCCATTTGCTATTACAGGATTTTCATGTGCTTATGAATTCTCAGGACTGTCCTTTTTACTTGAGATAGGATGAGAAATTCAAATGAATTCTTGAAGATGAGTGCTGAGGAGAGTGGATCAGCTTTCACTGAAAAGGCAGTTCAGGCAGGGCTTGCAACTAGATATGCTGCAGATATCCATGTTATTCAGGCTTCTTTTCAGCCCTCTGCCAGTGGGGCTTAAATCAAACCTGCTATTCTGGACTGCAGTTCTGGAACCAAGCCTGATGCAAATGACTGGGATGGTGATACTACCTGGTGATCAGAGAGCTACCGAAGCCACAAAACTGTTCTGTTTCCTTCTTAGAGACAAATTCCTGGATATCAAAGGAGGAATGTTTTTAGTGAGAGTAGATAGTTACCCTCAAACTCATTTTCTCTAGGGGTTCATCTAACTCTATATTGGGAATTTTGGAGCCTTGTTGTAAGAAGCACATTTTAAATTGCAGTATTTCTGGTCAAGTAGATTGTTAGTCAAAAAATCAAGCAGCCTGGCAAGAATTTTGTGTATGTATGTTGGATACTGTGAGTCTTAACAGAGGAAGAGAGTGCTGATGCAGGGAAAAGTTAATTGCTGGTAAAACACAATTAAGAACGCTTTTTTCCTTCACGGGAAAGAAATGTCAAAGGGGAACAAGTGTGTTCTTCTCCTAGAAGCAGCAGCATAGGCAGATGTTCCTTAATGACTCTATGTGGAGCAGTTGAAAAAGCTACACGCTCCGACTGCTTATCACCACCGGTCACCCAGGAGTTTTATTGCCCCTCAGCTCAATTAGCAGGGTAGAAAATATGAATATTATTTAATAAGTTTCAGTGGAAAATCAACCAGATAAGCAAAACCCAGCTTCATTAGTTATTTAAGGAAGGGACTTTTGCACAGAAGTGTATGAGATATATGCTCATATTTAGTTCTATTACCTTCACTCTATGGGTGGAAATTTACAGAAGAATTAGCAAGTGTCCTGGTATGTGTGTGAGGGTATAGACTGTTTACACCACTCAAGTGTCTTGCAGCAAGGCTGTATATTAGATCTTTTAATGTTTCCTGTTTTATTTGCAATTAAAATAAATGGCTGATAGGTTTAGGAATGAAATATGATCAAATTCTAATACCTTATTCTGGAAGCACCTATCAGCTGAGCAACTGTAACAGAGCACTCCTGTTGTCTACTCATGTTCCTCATTGAAATATGTTGCCTTTTCCACGTAGTTTAAGCTAATTTTATTGACCTTATTTACTGTCATGTGTTAACAGTACTCAGTAACCAATGCTTACAGTGGCTCAGCTGATGTGCAGTTAGTTGTTATGCTACCAGAGCTCTCCTGTGTGCTTGAGGCTTTTTGATCTCAGTTCTCTAGAGAGGTATTCAATATTCTACAGAAATGAAGCAAAATGGAACAGCATAAAAACTAGGATCATGCTTTTGGAGCAACAATATTTTTCCTTTGGGCAAGGAATGTAAAAACTGATTTCCTTGTAGGCAAAGAGAATGTTTTTATAAAGCTGTTCAAATTATGTACTAACAAAGTCAGCTATCAATATTCCCCATGTACTTTACTTTATGATGTGTTTGTTTTCATTATTTTTATGTACAATTTTCTATCAGGATTTCAAAGCTAGCATTATTTTTGCCTACCAGCTGACAAAAATATGCAGACTAAGATTTCTTAACTTGTCACTACACTTTCCTTACAGAACTAAAAGGAAACTCCTGGATCATAAAATCCATGTGCAATGTCATATAATTGTGCTGATCAACTACTCAAAAGCAGTATTAAAGCCACTATTTCTATTAGGAAGGAGCCCAGAATCTTATTATTTGGATGGCTAGAAAATGTCATTTAAATTAATTCAAGGTATAAGAATGACAGCTATGTCTTGGAATTACCCTCTTACCATACAAATTTGTCCCTGGCTATACCAAGTTTGCAGAAAATCTGACAGCCTTAGTAACTGACAACGCAAAGCTACTTTATAATGGAAACTACATACTAAATTCAAGTCACTTTTTCAAGGAACCCTAGTTAATGTTTATATACAAAATGTTGTGCATTTTATTAATATGTGCATTATAGGCAATAGGTAATAAAATATTTAGCAATCCATTAATTACACAAAAAAAAATTTGCAAGGTTATAGTTTTTTCATGTTCTGTCTTTTCTTTGTGGGTAATGCATGAAAGTACCCTTTTCAGTGACATCTGTCTCCTAACATTTTATTTAAGTAGTACGTAGATGCCAATATTTTACAATTGAGAAAATTATACCCAAGTTAGAAATCAATGCTGACTCAGCTTAAGACATTTTCTGAAGCCAAGTATTTAGATTTTTGATCACTTCAGCATTGTGTATCGTACATAAAATATTTTTTTTCCATAAAGTATCCTGTTCTTTTTTCCCTGAAGTCACATCTTTTTCAGGTAAAAGAGTGTTTATGGTCTTTTAAAACCGCTGTTACACTGAGGTAGAACCAGTCAGATCTTAAACACATTAGCTGTCTCACTGTAACAATTCACTCGTTTTTCCTGTGTGTACACAACCAGACAGTCTCTGTGTGGTGCTGAAGACCACTTAACCTGTGCTTTTAGTAGGAACAGATAGGCACGTGAGTTTTTCTTGCTTGTGCTTAAAGCCATCGGGAAGTGTGTGAGTGTAGTTGGTCCAGTACCAAGGCTGAGTTAATTTATCTTGCCTCCCAGTGGGGCATGGTAGCTCAGGCTCGGCTGTGCTGGTTCAGATTTGGCATTTTACTTCATGTATATTCGCTATTCACTTGTCTTCCAAAGGGCTTGGAGGCAGCGGAATACATATAACCCTATTAATGAGGAAGTACTGTCTTTATTTCATAATCGGGATTTTTCAAATAGGGATTTTTTTCTTAAGTTAATGACCTCAGTGAAATTAATCTGAAGTAAGATTGTACCTTTTTAATGTAGCTGTCATTCAGAACTTTGTACGACTTGGTCTTTAGGCACTTAAACACAGTTTAAACTTAAAACAGGTTACTACCAGAGAAGTCTGCTGTTTTAATTGCCTTTGGAAGCTACGGCATTTCATTGTGACTATGCACTGACATTTAGACGGTTATATAAGAACTACCTTTAGATGTACTTACGAAATTATAGTTTAATATTTTGGTTTTTTTCATTCAGGAGGCGAGAACTACTAGAATTTGATAACAGGTCTGTTAAGAACTATAGCTGGTAGCTTTAAATGTTTTTACTAAGATGCTGATATTACCTTAGTTTTCATAAAAATAATGAATTGTCTCAAAACTACAGGACAGGCACTCTTGGCAGTGCACCTTACAGTCCTTGTCCCCTGATTTTTGAGATGAGGAATGTATGTTGGAGAATGGTACAGCTTCCTGCCCACTTGTGCACCCAGATGTGTGAATGCAGTCCAGGTGTGCCCAGGGAGTATAGTCAAGTCGGAGTAGTGACAAGTGCCTCTTGGTCATCCAGTGCAGTCATTGTTCACAATATAAATGTGGCACTGTCAGAGACTTGTGGGTCTTAAAGCTTTAAATTTTAATGCTTAAAAATTTAAAATTAAAGCATAATTGAAAAAGTAGTGTAAGCATTAATATTTCGACTAGGCCCTTATCATAGTATCATAGAATAGTTTGGGTTGGAAGGGACCTTTAAAGGTCATCTAGTCCAACCCCCCTGCAACGAGCAGGGACATCTACTAGATCAGGTTGCTCAGAGACCTGGTCTGTTTATTCAGACCAATTTAAATTTCCCAGACTGTTTTCCACTTTTTCTGTTGGTTAAATTGTCTTGGTTTTGTGATCATTGATGCAACCTCAGGAGGTGTTCAGCATATGCTTAATATTCATGTGCTTAATAAGAATGTCTTCCTGAAATGGGAATGTGAGTAGTGGCTGTATTCAGTCTAGCTCCATTGGGCAAAAATTACATGGGTACGTGAGTAATAGTGTGGTATTGTGATGTGTATTATTATGTAGCCCTTTAACTATATGTTGATATGTTGATTCTGACTCCTATGATACTACTTTGAAAGGGAGGAGAGAAACTGAAAAAAAAAAACCTTTTAAAAAACATTGTATGCTGAGGTCCATCTGAGCCAGTAGCTTGTCTCTCATGCCGCCCAGAGAGTTACAGGACTATGGCATGCTTCTAGTGCACTTGTGTAAACTATTCTCCCTGCCTCCAGTGATTTGTGCGAGTTTTCCAGAGACTGCCAAAGTATCTGAGTACTTAAAGCCCTGACTGGATTTTTATTCAATAAATTCGTCCAGTCACTTCGTGGATCCATGTGACCTTTTAGTGTTACAGACTCCTGTGACAGGATGTCTGTACTTAGTTGAATATAACATGATACACTGTCTTCTGTTTATTTTAACCTGCCACCTCCTAGCTGTTTTGTAGTTAATATATTGAAAAAGGCGATGAGTGATCCATTTAGTATTTACCTTCTCCATTATGCCCTTGACTGTAGGGATGGCACAGATGAGGTTCAGTCTGAGATAAGGATACGTTAGCATTCTTCACATGTACTGTATGTCCAAGCTGCCAATATAATCAGTAGAGCCTAGAGAGTAATTTAGTAGACCAGCTATTAGGGATTGAACTCAGTTTCATCAACTATCTAAAACTAACATAATTTGAGATTTGAGCATAATCTGCCTGGGTCCAGAAAAAGCATAGTTACCCTGCAAAGCCTATGGCATATTTGTCAACTCCTGTGTGGATGTTTCAGGTGCCTGTGGTACCTTAAATGGCACCATATCTCTGAGATTATGCAAGTGAGTTGGGACATCAGTGTCTACCTCAGTGAGCTGAATCGCTCTTGGATCTCTGTCAGCTTTACCGACTGGATCTCTGTTGATGGTCTATAGTGGGAGTTTACAAAAATGGCACACCAGTGAACACCTAAATCCCAGTATTTTAATCTCTAACAAAGTTATCTCATGTTCCTTTCTTAGCTGTGTCTCAGAGTTGGGGACTCATGCTTTATTCTGTTACTTCTTGCATGGAAGCTTTCATCGGGATTGGTTATTCTTGTTGCTTTTTAGTATACCTTTTTTCAGTTCACTGAGGTTCTTCTGCAACTCCTGTAGTCAACCATCACTTTTGATATTTGTTTATTTTTCAAAATTTTAATTGATGTGTTCAGTAGGGCAGCTGTACAGCATTCTAGAGACTCCATGATCTCTATTCTGAAAACTGACTATTCTCTCTGAGAATATATTTAATCATAACAAAATAAGAGTATGAACTGTATATTATTAGGAGGAGAAAGCTGCAAGGCAACTGAAATCTCCAAAGCCCCTAGAATACTGTGCTTTTCTTTTGAAAAAGTGTATATGTAATAAACTGGGAAGAAAAAAGCAACAACCCTTTTGTTAACATAGCAGCAGCAGAGGGTCTGTGAAACTTTCACATGTATTCCCACTGTTGAATTTGCTTACAGCAGCAAAGAACTTAAAATTTGGTACCTACACTAGTAGAAACTGGTATTATTAATTCATGGATACCTGAGGGTTTTGATGATTTCTTTTCTTAATTAGCAAAGTATGCGGAACATATAAAGAAAACTTTTTAAATTCTAAAAATTCCTCTATCAGAATTTCACCTGCAAACTACAGGAGAATAAGAATTTGATCCAATCTGTATAATGCTTTAGTCTGGATTAGGAAGAAACGGGCCTCATTTTATCTGTTCTTATCACAGATCTACATCAAAGGCAAAACCTGCAATAAACATCGTGTTTTAAATAAATTGTAATATTTGTCTTCACAAAAAAGATGTATTTGGTTGGGAAAATCTGTTTCACCCTGAGCTGTAATTAATTCAATGATTCTACAGTTTATATTTGCAAGATCTCCAATTCTACTGTATTTAAGTAGGGAAATACTTTGAAAAACAGGAATCAAGTGAGAACTTGATGAAATTGTTTACTGCATTTCATGGAATCATGGAATTTTTAGAGTTGGAAGGGACCTCTAGAGATCATCTAGTCCAACTCCCCTGCTGACGCAGGAATGCCTAGAGCACATTACTCAGGACTGCATCCAAGCGGGTCTTGAAAATCTCCAGAGAAGGGGACTCCACGACCTCCCTGGGCAGCCTGTTCCAGTGCTCGGTCACCCTCACCGTAAAGAAGTTTTTCCTTATGTTTGAATGGAACTTCCTGTGTTCCAACTTGTGCCCGTTGCCCCTCGTCCTGTCACTGGGAACCACTGAAAAGAGTCTGCCTCCATCCTCCTCCAACCCACCCTTTAGATACCTATAAGCAAGAGTAAGGTGTCCCCTCAGCCTTCTCTTCTCCAGGCTAAAGAGTCCCAGCTCTCTCAGCCTTTCCTCATAAGGGAGGTGCTCCAATCCCCCAGTCATCTTTGTTGCCCTATGCTGGACTCTCTCCAGAAGTTCCCTGTCCTGCTTGAGCTGGGGTAAAATTGTAAAATTGGACAATGTTGCTTTATCATAATCTGTAACAAAATTTTAAAAGATATTTTGGAAGGATAAAGTTTCAGATACATATCTAGAATCATAAAAAAACCCAAACAGCCCTTTGAAAGCACTGAACATATGTCTGCAATTTTAGACTCCTTAAAGATCTTTAAAAATCTGGGATCTAATGAAATATTTTTCACAAAACAGAGTGTTAATTTGGCAAAGTAATTCTGTCACCACTGTATTTAGATCTGGTTCAGGAGATGCATTAGCTCATATTTTTAAAGCATAATAGACATCAAACTTCTGGGATATAAACCTATCAAGCTCTCCTATAAGTTTTAAATATATAACAAAAAACAGCTAAATTATCAGTGAATGACATGGAAATAAGGCCTTTTTATTCTTTCTGTTGATACAGAATTGTTGACTTCACTTCTGCACTAAAAATTCACCTGGACTACAATGACCTTAAAATGAACAGACAGAAGGCATAGATATACATGTGGCTTGTGTCAAACAAATCTTCTATTTCTTGCATGTTATCTATCTGAAACAGCTTCATAAGATGCAAGGATTTCACCAAGACAGAGATTGCAAAAGGTGAACAGAAAGGACTCTGAAATCAAACAATTTGGCCTTTCTGCTTGTCTACGTATGTGTGTATGTTGATTTACTGTATCAATGAATAAGTATAATCCTTTAAAGTGTTTTCATCTAGTTATGTGGGTTTTAATAGACAGAAATTTTACCTAATTTAACTTTTACTGAAAAATAATGTGATCCTCTCTGACAGCATTTGAGTACAGCTTAACCTGATAAATACACTCAAGATGAATTTGATTCACCTCAGGGAGAACAAAGAGAAAGAAATATATTTCATGTAAATGTCATGCTGACAGATTTTATTCATTCTAGTTTTCAGTTGCATACAAAATCTATGTAAAATAATAGTGCTTTTGGTATTTAAGTTTTGCAAAATTTCAAAGGTATGAAGAAAAGGGTTTTGGGAGATAAAATACAACATGAATCAGGAACTGTAAACAAAAGGTTTATAACATGTTGTAGGGAGGCAGATGTTACAATGATCTCGGTTAGAGCTTGCAGTATTTCACATATTAATTAATGATCTGGAAGTAAAAATAAACAACATGTTAAAATTAACAGATGATACTAATTCAAAGGGAATCATAAACACCTAAACAAGATGGAAAGAAAAATAGGAATATAGCTGGAAGACAAAATAAACTGCATTCAGTTTGGAAAGAAGCTTGGTTTTCTAAAATCCTGCATCAAAGCAGATGTGCGTGGTAGCTGTATACCCAGTATCTGTTTTGGTTTGTAAAGTGTTGGTAAAACAGCATGAAGTGGGTATACAGAAATGAAGACAATATGAAGTGAGACGTTAGTGAAGAATAGAAAGAAACCCCAGAGAACACAGGAATAGAGGAAAATGAATCCGTTTCAGCCTCTGAGGATTAAAACTTGTCTTTTCCTTCTGTATGGGACTCTGTCTTAGCTCTATAGAGGATGGAAGAGCTGGGAAGTTGGCTATGCAGAAGAAACAGTAACAAAACAACCAGGCAAACACGTGAAGCAATTCACTTCTATTACCTGATTTAGACACCTTTATTGGAAGTGGAAACATAATAAAGGAAAGGGAAACATGATAAATGAGGGAGAGCTGGATGTCTCTTTTGTAAAATTTAGGCCAGGGCTAGTTTTATGTTTGACTGCACTTGAGAGATCAAGTGCAATATGTAGGCCACTAAACTAAGGTTTTCTATGTTCAGTTTTGCACCACACTAGGCAGAAAAATAAAAAAGTAAGAAATGGGAATAAATAAATATGCCTGTGGGATTTCCTTGTATAAAATTCAAACTAAAAAGGGAAAAAACAAAGGGAGAGGCAGAAAGAGTCAAAAAACATGCCAAAAGAGATTAGAAACCTGTAGACATTTTATGCTTATAGTGTCTTGATACATTTTAGTGTCTCAATGTATTTTTGGACTGACTGTAATACATGGTACATGTAGGAAAAAGGGCAATATGTTCAAATTTTAAGAATGTGAGATCAACTTTCCCTCTTCTAGTGTGAATCTCTAGACAAGGAAAACCACAAATACTATGGATACTGTGGGACATTCAGACACTGCACAGTGAGCTTCTGCCCAAGAGACATGAGATGATCTAAACACAAGCGGATTTCATATAGAGCCATTGGGTACCTCTGTGCAGTGCCCCCTTCCCATGCCTCCAGGATCTGAAAGGCTTTATTAACATGGTTGAAGCAATGGATGAAAGGTTTTAGATTGACCTTCACTAAAAGAGAATCTCCTGAAGCAAAATCCTTTTTTAGTACAGTAATTGGGATTCATTCTGGTGCAGGACACAAGCAATGCAGCTCTTCTGAGGCCTGAGGAACTGTGGAAACCAGCTTGGGTTGTTGTGGCCAACACAGGTGAGAGCTGATGGAGTTTCCTGAACTTGAGCTAAGACTATATCAAGCAAGTTGCATGTGTTTGCAGCATGATGCTGGGACGTCTGATCTGGCTCTTTGTAGAACTTGCATCTTCAAATCTCATTAGTTTCCGGTTATAGTTTCCAGAGCTAAACGCAGATACTGTTTTCAGCGAGAGTCTGGCACTGTGAGCTGTAGCTGGGTTCTCAGCTCTGACTTTGAGCTTGTGAGCTTCATTGGACATAAGTTGGCCCTGAATTCTTTGCATCTCTGACTTTGTTAATTTGTTATCCATGCTCATTATGTATGGATAGATAGAAGTTCAAGGGTTGGGAAATTTTGGAAAAATGTTTTTAATAATTTGCTGAAAGGCTTGAAAGAAGGTATTTATATTGCTTTGTAAGTGACAGTCAACACTTGGTCTGTGTTGATTCAAGGTAATTTTAATGTATTGTCACAGCGAGTGGATAAATGAATCATGAACTATATATTTCTTATAAAAAGAAATCTACTTTATATCATTTTTCTAATGAATGGGATGCTAGTAGGCTATGTAATCTGAAAGCTCACAAAAGAAACTTTTGGTATTTCTCCGCACAACTCCAGCTTTTGAAAACAAAGTTATTTCAGCTGGAGCTGAGGTTTCATTTCAGAGGAAAATAAATTACTTTAGCTTATGTTTTTGCAAGGTGCTGAAGTCACACCTGGAAGACTAAAAAAATTATAAGGCAAATTAAAAAAACCCCAAACTTAAAAATATAAACAAAATTCATTGTGCTTTTAAAGATATTTTTGTAATTTTAGGTTCTGAAACACTTCTGGATATTTGCAGTGTCAATTTTTTATGGTTTCTCTTATATAAACACATAAATGGGTAATGTTATCAACAGTTGCTGTGACTATTTGGATGCATAAAATTATTCTTGTACTTTCAGGAAGCCACAGAGGACATGAGAAGAGATTTGAGACTTAGTTCATGAGGTCCCTGATCATATGTTACTGCAGTATCATTCAGTTGACATCAGCATAGGTGTAAAATTGGATCAGCACTGTAGCTAATCATAGCCTAGTCCTGTACCTTGATTAAAAGACATTCTTCCTTATTCAGTGTTAGAAAGAACAAAAGATACTTATGAAAGTATTAATTAATAAATTGTGGGAGTTGGTTTTATTTTCTAATCTGTATGGTAACAGTGACAGACAAGGCTAAGGGATATAGAGCCATTTCTTTCAATAACTGAACTTTTAATAATTTCTCTGTCCTTTGCTTTAAAAGAAACCCTTTTAAGGTTGACATGTTTAGATACTTCACTCTGCTCTGGTCTGCTTGGGAAGTAAACAAGACAGAATTCATAGAAACAAATTCACCTGCTAGTGAAGATAAGATACCACCACTACTAGTGAAAAGGAGATGATGCAGTCACCTGGCCTCAGTGAGCCTGAAGCGAGCTAATTAGCAATCCAAACTTATCTGCTTCCCTGCTATGTTTAGGGTGCTGCCAGTAGTACTCTGTTTGGCACCCCCCTGCAGGGCCTTTTCTCATTCTTGTGTTTCTTCCTTTTTTTCTTTCTCTGTAATTAAGGATTTGTGCCCACTAACTTGGGCCTGAAGGAAGAACACATGATCTTTTGCCCTTCTTTAATTCTTCTTATCATCCTCAGTCCTCACCTTCCATACCAAGCTGTCTTATTTCTTATTCAGCTAGTAAACCAACATGCTAGAACCATTTTTTTTTATTATGATAGTCAGGTTCCTACAAGAGTAGTGTTTAATACTACTGTAGGAAGATAGAACAGTCTTTTTTTGTTTGAATGCTTCAGCTTTGTCTTCACTGATGAGATGCAGTTGAATGTTCTCTTTTTTGTTATTTTGCATCACCATAAAGAAAAGGAGAAGGGAAATGCCATTTAGATTTACAGCATTTGGAGGATAAAATAGGACTAATAAGATGTATTCATATTTACAGCCTTGTTAATGTTCAAGTATATGTGTGTAATACAGGCTGTGTGGAGAATCGATTGAGAGGAGCCCTGAGGAGAGGGACTTGGGGGGGTTGGTTCCTGAGAAGCTCAACGTGAGCCAACAGTGTGCGCTTACAGCCCAGAAAGCCAACTGCATCCTGGGCCACATCAAAAGAAGCATGGCGAGCAGGTCGAGGGAGATGATCCTGCCTCTCTACTCTGCTCTCGTGAGACCCCACCTGAAATACTGTGTCCAGCTCTAGGGCCCCCAACATAAGAAGGACATGGAATGGGTCCAGAGGAGGGCAACAAAGATGATCAGAAGGCTGGAGCACCTCTCCTGTGAAGACAGGCTGAGAGAGTTGGGGTTGTTCAGCCTGGAGAAGAGAAGGCTCCGGGGAGACCTTAGAGCAGCTTTCCAGTACCTAAAGAGGGCCTACAGGAAAGGTGGAGATGGACTCTTTATCAGGGAGTGTAGCAACAGGACAAGGGGTAACGTTTTTAAACTGAAAGAGGGTAGATTTAGACTAGATATTAGGAAGAAATTCTTTACTGTGAGGGTGGTGAGACACTGGAACAGGTTGCCCAGGGAAGTTGTGGATGCCCCATCCCTGGCAGTGTTCAAGGCCCAGTTGGATGGGGCTTTGAGCAACCAGGTCTAGTGGAAGGTGTCCCTGCCTACGGCAGGGGGGTTGGAACTACATGATTTTTAAGGTCCCTTCCAACCTAAACCATTCTATGAATAGTGTCTTTACCAACCTGTCATGTAACTCAGTTGCTGTACAATCAGTATAATGATTCCCAGTACACTCAGTTTTGGAGAACTGCAAGGAGGAAGTAGCCATTGGTATTATGCGAGTAACTCAAAGAGTAATGGAGTGCTCTTTTCATTTGAAAGCAATTCTTTCTGTGTTGTTAAACTGATCAATTTTAGAGCTGTTTTTAAACAGCTGTTTATCAATACAACTGTTTATACCACATTAGCCAGCAGTACATACACTTGCAAAGTACAGATGCTGAAATAGTTTTTCAGTATTTTTCCTTCCAGCATATAAAGTCCCAGATTGATCTCGCATAACTCCAGTTTCTTAAATGAGGTATCTGGAATAGGAATGTAGTAGCTATATTCAGTAGGGGGTGAAAGGCATGTGTGAGGGGCTTAAATTTCATAAAGTGCAGGAGCGGCAGCCCTCTAAAAATTAAATCTCTTAAGAAGGTTAAGATACTGAGGAATCAGTTTCAGCACTCAAGTTTGAAGATTAAATTTAAAGGCGTGCATTTTCAAGTCAAAATTTTTCATTGTGGTTCTAGCCACTATTGAACAGAAGTGTAGGAATAATAAGGGCAGGGAGGCCAGTTTTTTCCATTCTTTTAAATAACTCACTTAAGATGCTGGTGATGGTCTAATGGTCAGCGGAATTTGGGAAGTCTCTATGATGAAGTCAGGCTTCAGAGGAACCTAAATTCCACTGTCAGCCTGAACACAACATAATATGAGACAAGCAGTGCTGATTTACTAGATAAATTAATCATTAAGAGTGGGCCTTTGAGTCACAAAGGCCGGATGTTCCTCTGTTTTTCTGGTGGAATGAAACACAGAAATGTGATCATCAACATCTGACCTAGTTAATTGAAGAGTTGCACAAACTAATTACTGGTCATTCTAAACCCATGGGCAAAATTAATCTTCTTGTAGTTTTTACATCTGTCTCCTGAACAGTTAAGAAAGGTTCATAGAATGATTTTAGTTAGCAGGGAGAAGGAATCTGCTCAGTATCCTGCAACTATTTCTGTTTCAAAGGAAAAATGATTAAAAATAACAGAGAAGAATTAACAGCATGTAATCTAAGGCCCCAAAATACACATATCTAAATGCAGGCAATGACTTCTTGTCTGCTTGTCTTCTGGAATATGAGTCTGTTATTCTCTTTTGTCACATATTTATCCAGAAATGTATCCAGACCATGTTTTGCATTTGTGACTTTTTAAGATCTCTGTACTTAATTCTACACGCAAGAAGTATTTGTGTATTTGCTTTCATTTTTGGATGACCTCAATATGTGATTCATATACAGATAGCACAAAAAGTGGTTAGGCATAGCTAAGCAAACTCGGTAATTCTGGAGATATCCTCAGGGTTTATACAACACAGACTACAGACTTGTGACACTTACTGCAGTCAAGATGCCTATTGGTCTCTCAATTGAGACTTTCCCTGAGGAAGAATTGAAGATTACAGGGCCAAAATTCTAGTATAATTAAATAATTAGTTATGACCTTGCTTCTGTATTTATTTATGTACTTAAGACTATTATTTTCTCAAACGTTGTCTAGGAATCTTTTGATTAACCTCTGTGGCCTCAGGCCAGACTGAAAGTATCTGTCGTAACTTGTATACAAATTCCAAACCTAGATGTGTAGAGCAATAACTTCTCTCAAAAAAAAACCCTAAACAACCAAACAGGTGGAAAACCTCCACACATGTTAATACACAATGTGTTGTTCTCCTTGAGTTAGATGACTATGTCCAGTAGTAACTAGATCAGCCCCCATGTGTCCTGATAGGGGCCTGAAAATACAAGCATGTCTTTTCAAGGCAGCTACTATGTTTTGCAATTATATGTAACTGTCTTGTAAGCTTAACATGCACATTTACCAGTTTTGACTATGAACTCTTCATTTCAGTCTACTGTGGGCATTTTCTTTTCAAAACAATGGTAGCATGCTTGTACAACAGCTTCTGTGAGACGTCTTCAGTGTGTGTCACAGGTAACGGACAAAGCCTGCTTGGGGTAATAATTTGTCTTATAGTCACAAGAATTATTATTCTGCATTTTGCAGAAGATAATAAAACATCAAAAGGTTTAAATCAATTGTTTGAAAAAATTGCTTATTATCGTCAGAGGTTCACTCGAATCTGCTAAAACCTGGTTCTGAGGTTTATGGCTGTTACTGAAGTGAGGAACAATAAACGTCGCCTGAACACTTCTCAGAATAAAGGCAAAAGGTACTTGCAGTTGAGTCATACCTGTCTTGAAATGCTGACCAAGCTAACTTGCCAGGCATATGGCTTCCAAAGGTGTTTTAGTTTGTCAGGAGTGCAAAATTTAATCCTCCTTACAAGCTTTCCTTTCATTTACATCACAGATTGACTTTGGTCCACATGAAGTGGATGTCAGGACTTCAGGTTTCACTCTGCAGATCTGCCACTACTGGTCCCCAGCACTTGCTGATGCTAAAGGCAACATGGCAGGTAGTCCTCCTGCACTGAAGGCTAGGTGAACTGGGCTACAAACACGGAGTCAGTTAGCTAGAGAAGGGCCCTATTTCATTCCTTGTCGTAGAGATAAAACTAGGGTCATTAAGTGACAACTTGCCAAAAATAAAAAAAGACATTTCTGGCAAAAAGTGAAAAAAAAAAAATTGTTTCTCACAGTATTGTCTTTCTTCCTGATAAGGTTTTGCAGTTTATAATTGTCCCTTCTGTTTCTAGTGAAAAAAAAAAAAAAAAAAA
>VYXH01012551.1:150037-175041 GCA_013397275.1 Burhinus bistriatus | reverse complement strand
CTTTTTTTTTTTTTTTTTTTTTTTTTTTTTTTTTTTTTTTTTTTTTTTTTTTTTTTTTTTTTTTTTTTGGACTTTAGGAGCTCCAGGCACAGCTAGAGGAATTTAAAAGAAAATCTGAGTGTGAACTAAAGCAACTAGAGAAAGAGAAAGAAGTCCTAACTGGGAAGCTTCAAAACTCTTCACTTGAGGTAAACTGGGCATAAATGTAACCCAGTAATAAAAGGGCTCTTCATTTTCCCTCTCATCTGAGAGATTCTTGATTAGATTTTAATCATATTTGCTGTGACTATGATTCAAGAAAATATGCAAGGACTCTGGATAGAAATAACAGAAATTACTGCTCCTGAACTTCTATGAAGTTTTTGACAAGCCTATTTGTTTTGATAAATTTCATATATCACTCTTTGAAGATATACTAAGGCTTTTTGGTGAGGAGTTTGACTATATCAGGGTTGGATGGTGACTCTGACTGTTCGTCTGTATACAGGGCTAAGTGAGATTAGACTCTTCCTTACAGCTCTTGTTGACTTCCTGATTATTTTGTGTGTGTGTGTGTGTAGACATGTAAAAGGACCTACTTGCTTGCTCCCTTGAGCAAGATTATTGAATGGAAAAAAGGTTGAATAGATCATTGTTTCTGTTCTGCCTGCTTGATGGTAATGGTGGTAACTGAAGCAGATTGGAATGTGCAATAATTTAGTATATATTAGCAGTTAGGTATGCCTCCCTCTGTTCTCCAGATCAAGAATGAAATAGAGAAAGCATTGTGACCCCAAAGTAGCTTTGAGAATGTCATAGCTTATGTACTGTTCCCCACTTTGGTTACACCTAAGTCATAACGCAAATCTGCAGACATGGATTAATCTGGAAATAGATACCTGAGACGTGTTAGTATTAGGTTATCCACCTGTAACAGCTGTAATGTATAGTCAGTTGCAGGGCAAGTGATGCAAATTTTCCAGATTAGTACATCTGCCAAAATATTTGTACAGGAAAGTGTCATTATTTGAAAAGTCATAACAGGTTGGATAAATAATTTTCTGCCAAAACAAAAGCATAACACCTACAAGGCAATTATTTACCCAGGTAAACACTGCACTTTTAAAATTTCTGACAACTGTAAATACACCTTTTCTTCCTCTCAGGTGTTCCCCTTTTGTGGTGTTCAGTTCTTTTCAGCAAATGCTATCTGCTTTAAAATGTTACGTACAGGGTATTTCCTTTTCTTCAGTGTGATCATGTGAAGTATTTGCCTGTGAACATTTTGATACTTTTATCTCATGGATAAGCTATAAAACAACTGCTTTAACAGAACTGAAATCAGTGCCCTAGTGAAAAGTTCTGATGATGCTCAGTGCTGCATTTATTTTTCTACCCCAATTATATCATTGCATTTGTTATCTTTTTTGGAAGAACAATGAAATGATTTGTGATGGGTGAATGGACATGTTTTCATCTTTTCATCATGTGAATTTGTCATTCATTTCTTTGGGTTTTTTTCCTGCTAATCCAGGTTTTGAGGCTCCAAGATTTTATTAAGCAAAATGAGGATATTCCCAAGTACATAAAATTTCTTTAGTCTAGTTCAAGAAAAAGTAATGAACAACAGGAATTAGGTAGCTCACACTGTGAAACTACTGAATTACAGATAGCCACTGTTGTTCCAAGTGGCTGTCTATAATTTCCATTGCTTTATATCTTCCCTGATTCTAACTAGTTTCACTTCCAGCAAGTTCAGTGGGAGTTTGCATGGCAACAGCTCTGCAAAAGTTAAAGACCTAGATCTTTCTCAGATGGCATTTGTAGACTCTGAGTGGCCATAATAAGCTCTTTTTGAGTGTTTGAAGACAGAAAAAGGACAGATAGGCTTATCAGGGGGCTAAGCAAGATGTTGGGCCCCCTCTCCTGTCCGCTTCCACTTTCCCACATGCCATTACTACTGCTTGGTGTGGCATGTTCGAGCAATCAGGGCATGTATTGTGGTCATTTAATATGTAACACCTGCTTTTTCTCCCATTCATGCTGTACTAACTGTACTAGTTCTGAGTGCAGCACGGTGTTTTCCCTTTCATTGCTCCTGTAAAACAGATTTGTACATTATGATATCAAACAGTTGCATTCTGACATTCCATCCATTTCCCAGTCTTAGAAGTACATAATTTAAGCGTAGCTCTTAATGTTGTAAAGTTCTGGCTAAATCCCATTTGTAGGTTTCATTACAGAATTCTGCATGCCACCGTTTTGTACAGGTTCTTCTGTAACAGAATTTCAGGTTAATCCAACCTGTGTTAACATGTCCAGAGTGACTTCTTTGGACCTAATGCAAAACATAGGTTCTCAGAAATTAGTCGTATTTATTCTTTTTGAAATTCCCCTAAATGTACATTTTTCTACAAAAATATTGTAGTCCGTTCAAAGCTGAAAGTTACCATGATATTCTGGCATCCCTGGGTAATGCCTGAAAGTTATACTGGTTTGAGGTGTGAGGGGAAGAGATGGAAGGGAGGAGTAGTGACACACTGTCTGATCTCATAGTATTGTGTATACGTGTGCTGGTGGTATAGTGCACTGAAAGGTCTCAAAGAAATCAAAAGGCTTATGACATGAAGCAATTATTCTTCAGGTTTTGCAGATGGAAAAAGTAAGGCAGTGAGTCATCAAATTACTTTTCTTGAAGTCACACATTCAGGACAGAAAAATAGGAAAGAAAGCTGTGTTTCCTGCTAGTCCTCTCATATGATGAGATCATGGTAAGTGCAAGGGGTGGTGGGAAATTATTGCCACTATAAACGTAAACATAAATAAATAATATGAAATAGTATTTATCATGCCATATTTTATATTCATAACACCATGGTAAGTATGAACACAGACACTAAGAAACGTTTTGGTATATCTTAGAATCTAGCAATGCTCCCAAAAAGGAGGAAATGCTCCCTCTGAAGAGAAATTTTGCATTTCCTTGGTAATTTATAAGTTACTTTCTGAACCAATTATTTGGCAGTATTGCCAGGGAAGTGAATTAATTTCAACTTACAGTACTTTCCTTCTATAAATACATGAATATTCACAGCCAAGAAACCACCATTTACTATACAACATTATGTTTCACTGAGGACATGGTTCCCAGCTGGGAACGTTTGCAATGGCTCAGCCCAGAGCTTCCGCCTCAAAGGTTAGGCAATGTGCTGTTACTAATCCAGTTCTAACCTGGATACAATTTCAAATCTAAAAATAGCTTCCTTGGCTGCATAAGACACATTTTTGGTTGGGCTGATATAGCTAGAGCACTATGCAGAGTAGACATAACCATGATAATTTCATATCTCAGGGGATGCACTTCAATGTGGCACTATTTCTGTATTAATGACATTTTTCTGAATAAAGAAATCGGATTCACACCTATTTGGTCCTTTGGAAGGAAGGATGTAAGATTTGGTGTGGATCAAATGCTAATTCATTAGAGTCCTCCAGTTCCTTGCTTTTGCACTACAGGATCTCTTCAACATGTGCTAAAGGGGCTATTCTGGAATTAGAAGGTACATAAAATGGAAGCACAGGCATCACGTTGTCATGACGCTAGCACAGCAGTGCCCAGAGCCTTGATGGATCTTGGAAGTACCACCAAAAAGCAGCAGTAGAGGTGTGCCTAGTAAGTTCACACCTGTCCCTCCAGTCAGGAATTGCCATAAATTTAGGAAGGCAGTTAACTGTGAACTTAACTGAAGCAACTGTGAAACAAGCCTAAAGAACACAGTAAAATATAATGTCATTATTATGTTACTTCTTATACCATGTTACCATTTTGATGTAACAGCATCATATTATGAGTAAAACCCTGTAGCATTTGGGTGCCTTATTTTGACTCTGACCAAATTCTCAATTGTGCGGACTCTTCTAGAAAATATATCAAAAGGCAGTTTAAAGTCTTTGATATAAATTCGTCCTGTAGCATTGCACTGAGAAACTTGGATCTTTCTAGTTAAAAGATACAGGAAGTCAAAATATTCTCTCTGATTCCAACTTTAGATCTTGCCTTTGAGATTTCATACTTCTTATGCATGATAAATAAAGGAAGGAGAGAGCAGACATAAGATAGACTTCTAAGTATTCATAGTGCTTGCAAGCACAGTGAATTAAAATAATCAAAGCAGAAGTCAAACAGGGGAGCCAGCCGTGATGGCGTGCACAGCCTTATACATGCCCAGTATTTTTACCCATGGGCTATCAAAGTCTGAGAGGTACTTCTTCAAAAGAGTCAAACCATCCTTCCCAGGAGAAAGGGACGGTAATTATGGTTAGAAAAGAATGAACCTTGAAAGACTTTTGAAATATTTCAAAACTTACCAGTTATCTTTTAGAAATAGTTGTTCATTTTTTCTTTACTTGGAAGACTGTGGGACACAAAATCAGCTATCTTAAGAAAGGGCAAGCACAAACATAACCCTGAAATTTGAAAAGAATTCAGCAGAGCCCAGACAAATACTGTTGCCTAGAGTTTATACTGTGCATAGGTATTGGTTGCATTTTTAAGACTTCTTTAGGCAATTCTGATGGATAAAAGTGAATGAATAATGGTATTAGAGGTACAGTTTTTTCAAGAGGTTTTGTTTTGCAGCACAAAGACATTATAAAACACAAAATCACACAATGTTGCTAGTTTGTTAATAGTAAAAGGAGCCAAATAGATTCTGGACTGATGTGAGTTGGCATGGTTTTATTGGCTTAAATGTTGCTTTACCAATTTAAACAAATTGAAGGTCTGGCTATCTGTTTTGAAGTAATGAAACATAATAAAATGCCTGGGCATTGCAAAATATTCCAGAGAAGGATTTGCACTGATGGATTTGACAGCCCTTTTAATCCAAAGACTGGAGGAGGAAACCTGATGGGATGGAAATGTTTGTTTCTTAACCTCTAAAATGTTAGAAGTAGCAGGATTCATGAGAAAGAGTGTGTTCATATGCCTGATATATTTGTGTAGGTCTTTTCCCCTAAAGCACTGAAAAATATGTTTTTAGAAATACATTTCCATCTGATTTCTTACTACATTATGTTCTTTGTTGCTACCAATTTACTGCTTAGTCTATTTCCAGTTAGTATGATCTTATATTTCATGTTAGTAGTACTTTGAGCTTATAATTGTCCATGAAGAGAGTTTAGAAGGTTAATAATGTTGTGACCACAGCTGAAGTTTTTATACACCTCTTTTCATCTTCCCCGCAAATATTTAATTCGCAAAAGAAATATTCCAAGCAACATTTTTGCTGTTTCCAATTGTTCTATTAGAAAACATACAGCCTGCTTTTCTGGCCCATCCATTTTTCTCACTGGCTTACTTTCAGGAAGCCCAGAAAAAAATGCATGCTTGAGTGTAGTAATGCTAATGAATATTACATCAGCTGATACAGGGGACTGCACAGCATTCAGTGTGAAGTTTTTAGGTACTTCAGTGTTTCTTTTCTTTATATAGGAAAACATTGGCTTGAGTTCAATAGGTATTAAGACAAAGTAAATGTTTTATCTGTAACCAGACGTTAAAGTGTCCCTTTGGTTAAATCTTCTGATTTATGACTTGTTTTTCAAAAAAAACCCCAAACAAACTACAACAACAAAAATTGCAGCACCTCTGGAAACAAAGGTATAGTTGGCATATGGCTCTGGCATCTGCCTGTTCTTGGAGTGTATCCAGGCCACAGATAGATCCCATCACATAGATACATTCAAGGCAATTAATGTTTTTCATTAAAAATAATATTTAGCAATTATTCTTCACTAGTTTGTTCAGACAGATGGTTTTCTTTGTATTTAGTCGGTTGACACAATGGAAGAAGCCAAGAAACAACTGGATGATTAGTTAACTTAAACTCAGTTTGGGGCAGCTGAAGCTAGATGCTCTTTCAAATTTGTTAAATCAATTTGGTTGGATAGCTTCAGTGAAATTCAAATATACCGTGTTGGTTTGAAATTGTTTAAGAACTGGTAAAACTAATCTTTCATTATCTGGCACTGAAAAGAGAACGAAATAAAAAACACTGGGTGAAGGAATGTTTGTTTTCTTCTTATCTACCAACCTAGCATTCCCATGATGTGTAGGAGACTTGGGCTTGTTTTGGTTTGTTTTTTTTCCTTCTGTCATGGTTTGGGCTTCTGTCAGCTTTCTCACCATTTAAAGAGTCCTGTTGTCACTGGGTTCTGGGATAAAACAGGGTGAGCTACAGTGTGTCATCTGTTGCCACTTCTTCACTTGTATGTTGGACAACCTAGGCCTTCATCACTTGGGTAAGTGTCCTAGTTACCTTCATATGCACACGCACATAGTCTTTTGATCTCTCCGTTCTTCTATGCCTCCATGCTTCCTTTCTCCCTCTCACACACACAAAGCAGAACCACTGTTGCCAGCTCTTCTTCCTCTGTGTTCTGTGAATGAAGTAATTTGTCTCCTTGCAAATGATGAAATTATTTAAGCTTTAAATCATTGACTTCAGTCTGGAGGAAATATTTTAATTTTTCATTTTGATGTGTAGATTCAAAAATGTTTCCTTTGGATTATTTGACTAAAAGCTTTATTGGCTGCTTGGTTTGGCCACCAAATAGGAGGAAGTCAACTGCCCAAACTGGTAGCTTTGCTAAAGAGTTTTTTAACAAGGTTCATCTCTGCTTGCAGATTTATGTTACGTCTAAATTACAGATACTGTTGTAGATCTCAGAACATGTGAAACATCAGTAATAAAGCTGAGGAACTTTGAAGTTCAGACATAACACACTACGCCATCTGGTAAAGGCAATCTGTGTGAATTATAATAGTAATATGGCCCTTTGTGAGCACGCCATTGGAAGTGATTCAGAGGGAAGATGAAGTAGAAGATCAGTGATGATCAGTAATGACCACCACCAATTCATTGGAGTAAAAGAACCTGACTTGTGGGTTTGAAGGGGAAACTCTATTTAAATGGAAGGAACACAGTATACTGACTTGTGTATAGCAACAGCAGTTCTGCAGCCATAAACCTACTTAAAAATGGAACAGTAATTCTTTCCTGTAGCTGCTTACAGAGGTAGAGAAACCAGATTTAATAAGGGAAGTTATGTCATTCTCATGATACATGTGTGTGTTCAAGTAACAGGTTTTGAGTTATCTCCACAGCACATGAAGTCCATGAACATTCGTGTTTCACGTGAATAGCACTTACATGGAAACAAATTATCTTCAGCTGATATTCTGTGAACACAAACTTCTTACTCAAAATGATAAACTACGAACAGACCAAATAGAGCAATTTTTTACAATGTTTTCAGGCCCTTATTTAGTTGCTCTGTAGAAGAAATAATTAAAACAGGACAAATTGATCAAGTAGAAATAATTCTTCCTAAGCTGTGAGTGTCTCTGAAAAAAAACGTTCACATTCATCTTTCTTTTTTAATATCAGGATTCATTTCTGGGACATAAAGACTCATGTAAATTCTAGAGAGAATGGAGCAGATGCCAAGAAATGGTAAAAGCAGAAATCGTGACTAGAATTTAAGACAAGTCAAGGTACAATGTAGTTGAAGGTTGTGGTCATTAAGTGGGGGTACAGAATGTCCTTTCTCTGAAACCCTGGGAACTGATACAAGCTCTGTGGTTTGCACACTTTGAGCCTTCAGAGCACAGTTCTGTGCTGGGAACCAATGAGAATAGTAGAGGCTTAGAGAGTACTTGGATAAGAGCTGTGATCCATCTGGGAATGGAGAAGGGCCTCAGGAGAGGGTAAGCAGAGAGAAGCCAGCATGCTCAACCAATGTGAGAAAGAACAGAGCCATGAGCTAGCAGGAGTACATTTAGCCATCATCAGAGAGGATTCCTACAATGTGGAGAGATCTGGCGTAGCTCATTAGTATCTCCCTTTGGGCAGTGCAATGCTGACTGTGTCCATGAGGTTCATGAGAAGTAAGGGCTTTGCACAGCAGGTTTCCTTTTCTCTTACGTAACACAAAATATACCAGAAAGTGTTATGAGAGTGAAATGTGGGAGGATGTAGACACCTTAGCCCATTTACTAAATCTTCATCCAGCTTTAGTGGTGCTGCATCAGAAAGAACCACCAGTGTGCGGTTGAAGTTACAAGCAACTATTTAGCTAGATAAAGCTACAGTGCTTCCTCAACTAACAAACTATCTGCAGTATGCATGGAAAAAAATTAAGGCAACACTGAAGAGGAGAAAAAGAACTTATATTAGTGTAGAGGAAAGGATAGGATGGAGTCACTGGTTATAATCTGTATCATATCCAATTTGCAGGTGTGTGCAGCATCATTTGAATTATTTAAAGTCACACGAAAGTCTAAGGAAGCCAACTTCTTCTTTTCATAGTTTGAATTCTGTTTCTCTAAGGCTGGAAAGTACAAGTATATAAAAATTGGAAAGCAGACCATCCTCTTTCACATGGTCCCAAAAAGAAAACGCAAGAGACATAAAGATTTTGCAGGAGGCGTGGCACAGCAAAAAAGCAGACTTGGAAGCCCAGATACAGCAGCAAAAATGCTAATTTGCCATATTAATTATGCATGCTCCTTCTATGCAAAAGGCAGTTTTTCAGAATTTCATAGCTATGGTGTTTGGAATGGCAGATTTAAGAAGAGCAAATACAACTTTTGGTGAAATTTTAGAAAACCTACCAAATAGGAAAGAGAACAGACTCCTCCTTCCTTCCCCACCAAGAAAAACCCCCACCAAGTTATTCTTATAAATGGGTATTTTTTGTTACTTTTGTGTCAGCCATTACAGACATGCCTACTGTATTTAGTAATTAAGCTAAGAGGGGGGAGAAAATAAAACAAATCTGAAGCATAATGTGCAGAATTCGTGTTTCCATTGGTTCTAGTCTACTGCTTTATATAAATGGACTCTGCAGCGTTATGTCTCCAGGATGACAATAAGCACAGCCTTAGGCCTGCCTCCTGGTTTGTGCCATAATTATTGTGCAAGTTGAACTATGGATTGTACATATGAGATGGAGACAATTTGAAAAGAAATAATTTTTAAAAAGTACTTAATGGGCAACAGACAGTATATGCAAAAGAGATGCTATTCTTCACTGAAAAAAGGGTTCCTTGCATGAAACAAGCATCTTGCTGTTTTTCATAGAGCAACATAAGTTTGTAAAATGTAGTCAAATTTAATTCCTCTCCATTGTGAATGCAGCCATTAATCCTGATGACTTACTTTTCTGGAAGGTGGCTCAGCTAAAGCAAATATTAGACCAACAAGCAAACAATTTCAAGGAGTCCCTGAAGAAACATAATCTACAGTCCAACAAAGAGAAAGAGAAGCTTTTGCAGGATCTTCAAAACACCATTAAAGAAAACCAGAATGTTAAACTGCGGCTGGAGGCATCACATCAAAAAGTCTTAAAAATGTTGGAGAAAAGCAAAAATCAGGAACTCAAGGTCAGTTTGTGACATACTAGTGTAAAAAAAATTGTATTTGTGGGATAAACTATATTAGCTAGAGCCGATTATCAAAACGCATTTATCTCCAGATATCTTAATGATGGGTTACCATTGTTGCACATAATGAATTATTCTCTGCTTTTGAAACCTCATCATCTTCAGGTCTTTTTTTTTTGAATTTTAACATTTTGAACTTAGACCACAGTGTGAATTAAATAGTTTCATAAAATAATATAGCCTACCCTCTACAGTTAGGCTGCAATTAATACAAGCTCCTCTAGCTGTGGTCTTGCTTCAGAAATAAAAGGGAATTCCTAAATGTATTATTAACAGGACTCAGTTTTATTCTTTTTCATCCATTATTAATTTATACATAAATACTTTAAAAGCAGTATAATAGACACATAGAATGATGTGTATTGCCTTAAATGCCTCCAAGAAATCAATTCTGTAAGTGGATAACTGAAGCTTTTAAATGTTCAAGTGGATTTATTTCAGTGACAAAATGTTAATGCAATATATTGAGGTTCTAAAGAATGTTGCTGTTTGAGAAAAAAAGTCAACTTAAAAAATCTACATGTGATTGTGACATGGAGTTCAGATGTCCATATTGATGTTGCACACCTTCGGGAAAACCTCCTTATAAAACATATGTAGTAAAACCATCATAAGTAGAATTTAATATATTGTTTATATATTCAGAATAAAGTCCCAGCTTTAACAAAACCAAGCTGAAGGCAGTAAGCTGGTAAAAATGAAACTGAGGATAGGAGTTTGCTTTCAGAGCCTCTACAGAGCAACTGCTCCATCATTTACAGCATATCAGCAGCACTTCTAACGACAGTGGAAGTTTTAGTCAAGAACAATACAAGGAAAGATAGAAGCCTTTGTCTGACACACTGTGATGAGTAATGACATGCAGGTCAAATCTGGGGGACTTTGAATGTTGAATAATAAAACGTCTTTCTAATGTCAAATAGTGCAAAGATGTCAGTGTATGATTTCATGATGTACAACAAACCTGATAGACAATATCTTGATAATTTCTCTTGTCCTATTAATTTTTATTTTTTAACTTCAGCTCATCTTTATTCTTATGTTGATGAGGTGTCATGTAAAGTGGTGATGAAAATAAAACTTCTACAATGAAAGACCATCCTGGCATTACAAGTAAAACAACAAGGTGATAAATAAGCTCCAACTACTTTGTTTTCTGGGGGGGCTTTTGCTTACAGGAGGCAGAAGAACGTTTGAAAAAGGAATTTAATGAGACTTTCAAGATCCAACATCAGTCTCATAGGCTGGAAATACAAACCTTGGAAGAGAAAGCAAAGAGAGAATTAAGTGATGAACTCGCGCAGATACAGAAGCAGCAAACCGTGTTGCTAGGTATAACGTCTCATGTCATGCACAGCTCCTACTGCTTGATTATGTGCTGAAATGCACTGACTTTCCTCCCATTCATTTTCTTTCCCATCTTCTGGGAACTCAGGTCTTTGTCAATCTCCTTTTCCATACCCTGCAATTTCAGCAATACACACTTACTATTCTTTGTTAACCTAGCTCTCAACTGTCAGCAGCAGAATGTTGCTAGGAGAGTGATATGGTGTACAATATTAAAGTATGCATTATCAGGTAAATTAAATTGGAATATTGTAGTGTCTATGACTTTCCTCTTTTATTTTATGATGTGAAGAATTGTTATATGTGGTTCAAGTCTGTTCTATTGAGTTCAGCAGTGGAGATCAGTTGCTCCATGCATATTGTTTAGCTAGTTTAGAAAGTTCCCTAAACTGTTCAGAACTAAACTAAACACTGCGTTAGGAGGACATGTAATATCTCTGGGTTTGAACTCAGGTTATTAAAGTTCATCTATAAAAGGTTTTCTAATTAAAGAAAGAGTTATTTGAAATTACTTTAAGTATAAACTGAAGGCTCTTCTTGGGGTTTTTTTCCAGTAATTCGAATTTGCTAGAAAGATTTGTTGCTGTCTAAAGTTTATAAGTTCAATAGGTAGATTCTGTTCTTCTTCAAGAAAAATTGTAGGGAGACAGCAGAAAGAGAGAAAAACAACTTTCTCCTTGTACTTGATCCATCCCAAAACTTGTACCCAATCTATACAAAAGTTGCAGTATATGACAGATCTGCTTACATAAGTGGTGTACTTCTCTAACACAACCAGAGCTCTCCTCAGTCTGTCTCATGGCGCTCTATAAAACACCAGTGGACTTAACAGAGAAGCTCAGGGGTGCTCCAGTAAAGTTCAAGGTTAGAAGAAGCAGTTACAGTGATTTAGTCTGCAGAACAACTGCCACAGAATTACCTCTCTGATTCCGATGTTGAATCATTGCTATTGTAGCTCCGTATTTTCTTACTACTGCTCAACTGAGTTACTTCTCTAGTAATAGCAGGCCTGTCTTTCACCTGAGTGTTTACTGTACTTAATGTCGAAGCAAGTTGAGGGACAAAGCAAGATGTAATGTGTCAATGTTTTCATCTGCATTTTCTGTACCT
Source organism: Burhinus bistriatus (assembly GCA_013397275.1). Taxonomy (NCBI): domain Eukaryota; kingdom Metazoa; phylum Chordata; class Aves; order Charadriiformes; family Burhinidae; genus Burhinus; species Burhinus bistriatus. Next base: position 163,097 of record VYXH01012551.1, on the reverse strand, counting down.
ACCTTCCCCATGCAGGTGTCCTCTGACTGCCTTAATGATTGTCTGTCTGATTGTTATTAGGATCTCTAAGCATGGAACTGTCTGAGCAACAGACATTGTGCACTAATCTCAAGAAGCAAATAGAAGAACTCCAAATGGAGCTGAGGAGTGTAAGGACACTGAAGAAGCAACAGGCAAGAATCCAGTTCCTACTTTTGTTGCCATGTTGTGTTTTGCAAAAGCGATAGTATCAAATTTCTCTCTTCAGAGATAATAAAAGTGTATAGAATCTCTTACAGAAATGCAATGGGTTTCCTTCCCTTATGTCCCACTTTAAAATGTTAGTATTGTTTATCATCTTTTCCCTATGGACAGGCTTTTTTCCATTTAAAGATCAGAATGTACAACACAAGTAAATGAATGAATAAATGTTACAATAAAATAAATTTTATGGAGGCTATAAAACATGTTCAAGAATTTTTGATCACAGATATTGTCTTGCACATAGAATTGCACATATAATTGAAAAATCAGTTCACAAAAATTCCATGCACACAATTCCAGTGAGATTTTCACGTTAAATAATAAGCTGTGAATAACTAAATTTGGCCTTTTTCTTAGGAAGGAAGTAGCCAGAGCCAGATCAGATCTCTTCATGATGAACTGGAAAAATGTCAGAGTGAAATGTCCGAACTCAAGAAAGAGAATTTACTTTTGAAGGGCACAATGGAGCTACTCAGTGCTGAGTTGGAGTTGCAGAAGCAAGAAGCTGCACAGCTTCAGGATATGGAGAAACAGCACAGAAGGTTTGCCTTAAATTCACACTGCATGGTGCTATCTGGAGAGTTAATAATAATGCCAGCATCAGAGGTGTTCTTAACGTGATGAGTGTCAGAACCTCTCTCAAGCACTAATTTTAGAGGTTAGGAGTGTTGTAATAGCAGTAGTTTATTTCACATGTCTCTCCAGCCATAATAAAAGCATTTGAACTAATTCTTCATTATATGTCACAGAGAAGTATGTCCAGTGTAGCCCCACAGGACTGACCTGAGAAAATCTGCATTACGTCAGCCTTTGATCTCCAAACTCACCCAAGAGCTATTAAAAAAAAAGTAGAAGTCTCTGAGAATAAATATCAGGTTTTTATACATACTCTCTGTAGCTGAAACCAGTGGGTTGTTAACTCTAAAGGGGACACTTGTGAAGGCCGTTATGTACTCTGTGAGACTTTGCTTTGGCTATAACAGCCAGCTTTGCACTAGGGGAGTAAGAGCAGTGATAGCAGACACTGACAGTGCCTCTGGACTGATGGAAACCTGGAGCTGTAATATGCTGTCAGGGCACAGGAAGACCAAGCTGACTTGTAGTCTTGGCCGTCTTGTAGAAGGTGGACCACGTCCTCTTAGTGTAGCCACAGGCTTGGAGCACATGTTGCATTGCAGTAATAGCAGTCTTTCTGTTTGCATACAGAAAAAGCACAAGACTTACCTTTTACAAGAGAGACAAGACTGGGGTTCACTGTCCAGTGCATTTATATGGCTGTTGAATCCTTTGAAATTTCTGGATGAATCATATTTAACACATCTCTTTACAGAGAGATTGAGGGATCTGGTGCATGGATACCTTTCAATTCATTTCTGCAACGGTGTAGAATGTATGCACCTAACTACTCAAGCTGTATATATAAAGGATTTCTGAAAAGTATACCCTTAAAGGAATCTTTCAAATTACGTCCAATATAGTCTAGAGAAAAGCACTCAAGGGATGCAGTGTCTGTCGGCAGACTGTCAGAGTGGCCAGAGTAATTCCATTGCTGTCTACCAGTCAGTAGATATTTAAAGAATGAGAATGAAACTTTCTTTTTTTTTTTTTTTTTTTTTTTTTTGGCATTCTTTGGCGAGTTACTTGAAAGTGACTTTCATTTTAAGCTTTTGAAGCAAGATCAACAGAAGAATTGCAAACCAGAGAGTTTCAACAGTGCCCTCCAGCTACCTTGAAGGAATTTAGAGCCTCTGTTCGTGAAGAGAGGAATTATTCACATGTCAGTGATGAGGTCTAAAAGGCCTCAAATGCTAAAGCTGCTGGGCTGGAGGATAATCTTTACAGGGGATAGATGGTGTAGCTCTGCTACAGTATGCATTTCAGAAGGAAGCATTAATGGAAATTATGTAAGGAGAAGTCCTTCAAATAACAGGAGACAGAACCAAAGAGCTCAAATGGTTCTAAGCACTTGATACAGGCTGCTCTGAAATTAACCCATGGATGATCTGGAACATTAACTTGCAGCTCTTGTTTTGCTTTTGCAGGACCAATAATTTGGATAGGGGAATAGTTAAATTGGTGAGTGCATATAAATAACAGCTTTTTTACTGTTACTTTAACAACAGTGACCTTGTCTTATGCTATATAGTTGTTTCTGACTAGAAAGCTGATAGCGGCTTGTTATTTGCATGTACCAATTTTTTATAACCAATTGTTTAGAATTACTATTCCTACTGTTGCCAAGTAAGTGAAGCCGTTAATCTGCTTGAAGTAGTCATTCCCATTTCCATTCTCTTGAATTGTGTGAATTCCACCTCCAGTACAGAAACCTTTTGCAAGGAGTAGGAAGAGAGCAAACAATGTTTTTTTTATGGGAAGACAGCACAAGTCCCAAAATGGCTGTTCTGAAGAGAGCTTTTATTCTACCCCGAAGATCCATTTCAGGGATTTTGCTCCCATTTTTACTCTTATTCTTCTGCTTCTTATTTTGTGCCAAGTGCCAAATCAATCACTCCCATATCTGTGCTTTAATTTCCAGGGTAGAAACCTTTCTTTCATGGGCCTTTTGGCCTTTCCTGAAGCATTTTAGAAACAAGTGAAAGGGGCTTAGAAATACATTAAAAAGAAAAAAAAGAGTAAACTGAATATCTTTTGTGAAAATTACGATTGTTAATCTGCTGAGTTTGACCTCTGTTTTAATCAGTAGACAACAGAACATGGGCTGTGCATTGAGTTAATGAAAAATTTCTCAAAGGTTTAACAAAACGTTAGCAAACAAAAGGCAACAAGTTAACAATGATTCTTCAATAGATGTCTACTGATTTTGGTGTTGGTATCAGAAAGCAATGTTATGGCTAGGCTTGAAAAAATGTTAAGCAATTTTTAGTTTTCAATTGATGGTGGTAATCAAATAGCAGTATGTTTCAAAATACATTGTCTGTTAAAGGCAAATGTAGTTAAAGGCATTGTTATAATGGTTCTTACCTTCACTTTAAAAAAAAAATTATTTCTAGGATGGTGGTAGGCAGTATTAAATGTTTCTGGTGCCATGATGTGATGAAATATAGCATCAGAGCCTCATGTTAAAATCCCAGAGATTTCAAAATAAGTTTGCTTAATACAAGTGAATTCCTATGGTACTTTATTGTCATTTTTGACCATTAAGATTGCTGTACAAACTAACCGGAGACAGAATATCAACAGCATCATTATATAGAATAGACCCTCTGTTTCCTGAAGGCTGAAGGTCAAGTACTTCTCCAAATAATTTTCCTCTTCCTCAGTGTTAGTGTGGTTCTGCTTCAGATCACAACTGAAGTGGTGAAGTCAAATCAGTAAGCAGAAGCCCAGAGCTGTGCCCAGTTAACTACCTATGTAGTCAATGAAAGACCTCAAAACTGCATACTTTTGTCAATGACAATAAACTAGTATTGAAATGTGAGACTTCTGACATATTTTAATACCAGTAAAAGGCTACTGGCAGAAGACCTCAATATCAAGCATAAAAAAGAACTGGACATACTGAAACATGACCACTGGAAGGCAAGTGAAAACATATTATCTGATTTCAGCAGTACTCAGGAACATCTCTAAGCAAAGATTTTCTCCTTAGAAACTAAGTCATTGAAATAAACTCTGGCTCACACTGGCAATGAGTTCTGTTTGAAATTATTATTCTTAGTATGTATAATTTTTTTATTACTCATAGGTTGAATATGATAAGCGCTGAAATAAGTGTATAGATATTTCCTTTGCAAACACAAAAAGACCCAGATATATTGTAATAAACTCTGAAGATTGTTTAATGTAAAGCACTATACATAAATTTTTACAATGCTAAATTAAAACCTGCACTTAGCATCTTGCAGTTTTATGAAGTGTAAAATCATCTTTGTCACAGATGATACCAGAGGCCTTGATGCATGATTTTGTACTTAATTTTGCTCAGCAGAGCAGCATCTTTGAGGTTAAGCTCTTGCTCATTCTCACTCCCTTACAAATTTCCCAGGACAGCCCCCACTAACTCGTGTAAATAAATGTACTTTTCAGTCTGTGGAGCTAAGTAGTTCTGTAGTGCTTCAGACTGTACAGGAGAGGCTCCTCAGAAATAATCCCTGTGATTACATATATCCCTTGTCCTTTCCTCTTATCCCAGCTGTGCGGCAAAGGTCCAGAAGAAAGACCTACTTGCATGTATGCAGGTCTCAAACCATTCAGATGTTAGGATTTATCTTTTTATCTAAACTCTGAGATACACCACATTTAAGAGTATAAGATAGGGAGAGAGGGGGAATTGTCTCAAAAATGTGTACTCTCACCAGAAAAACCCCACAAAATGGTGGTTTGTATTCTGTAATATATTTCTCGGTGTGGCAGGTGAACTTCATAACACTCAGTTTCTCAAGCAGCAAAATTCATGGACTTGGCTGATGAAATTATGACTTGTTTTCTCATGGGTCAATCAAATGCATGTTTCCACACCATCTCTAAGAAGGTGTAACTTCTTATGTGAATCTTTTCCCCTGATGAAGGCATTTAAAGAGCTGAACTCACACTACAAGTTTTTACTTTAGAGGGTTCACTAAAGCAGGATGTATATCCAAGCCTTTCTTTTCATGAAAGTTACAGGAACTGAGTATTTCTGAGGCCTCTATCAAATAGGGTTGGAATTAGCCTGTGGATTCTAAAGTTATTGGGTCAGAAAAGAGAACAAATAGATGAATACATAGACATGCACAGATACTGTGACACAGATTTTTTTTCTTTAGGAAACTAGACTAGCAATGGGATGTGCAAGCTTGTTAGTATTTTACACCACGGGCTTGATTTTATGCTGAACAGGTGTTAAGAGTTAACCTTGGTGGCAATTTATTTTGGAACTCCACAACATTCTGTACTTACATGTAATCCATGTACAGATGTTCATTTTTAAAAAATGCAGTTTTATCAGAAAGACCTGACTATGTCCCTGTATTTTAAACTTGGAGTTTAGGGCAGAGGGCAGCCCAAGTATCTTTTGAACCTGGTCTGAGGAAGTTTTTTCTGGTCTGCATTTTCTTTGGTACAGGCTTAAAGAATTAGAAGAAAAGTCAAGAAAGTGGGAGTCCAGATCAGAAGATGCACACCTTATAAGCTGTCTGCAAGACAAATTAAGTGAGAGAGAAGAGATTATCAAGCAGCTGGTGGTAAGATTTCCTTTCATATGCACATATATATTTTGGAATCTGTTGGAAGGCTTTATTCAGTGTTTCACACATTGCTTCAGACTGATTCTTTCTGTTCTGGAATACTTTGACAATATATGTTTCCATACCAACTTCCAACAAATAGATGTCTCCGTACACATAACTTTTCTTTCCTCTCAGGAAGGAAGAAAATTTCAGCATTCACTTTTAGCCAACACTGAATCTTACAGGAATCGATCATTTTCTTTCAACCCTAATACAGGATGCTTGACTCCTTCCATGAAGGTAAGATAGGCAATCCAATTAAAATCACAAATCATGATGTTTTATTGTTATTTGAATCATACAGATGATCAGGACAATAAAGGTCCTATTAATTTTTTATGGTAATGTTATTCAGTGGAATTCTTTCCAGTAAGCCAGCCTACAGTCAGGTGCTGAGTATAACACAAATTCAGTATAAGTACATATGCACATAGATACATGTGTTTAAGCAAATATAAAACACTAAAACTTCAAAGATGTCAGTCTTTCACTGGGACAAGCACAGCCATTGCTTGCAGATTTGGGAGCTGCTATTTGGGATATTGCATGCATCAAGGAAAATTACAAATTGTATTTGGGCTGCTTAGGATTTGCCCTTTGTCATTCCAATCTGTCTGTATGATACTGTCTATAAGTATTCATGGAAAGAAGGGAGATCAAGTTGATGGAAAGCACCTAACTGAGCTCTACAAAGCTATCAGCTTTGATGTATCTAAAACCTCAAGGTCAAATAGACAAGCTGTTTTAATTGGACTACCTAATCCATGGATCCTCACAGCATACCCTGAGAATTTATGCCTGTAGAAAAAGATGAGAATCTTCATTTTTGGGTGCTCCTCACAAGATATCTATGAGTGAGGTATTGTTGAGGTTTTATAATATAAAGTGTAAAAAAAATGCATGTGTAATGAAGTTTTCTGTTACAATAAAAAGCAGCAGAAGAAAACAGTTGAGGTGCCCAGTCGTGTTGTCAGTGTTCCGAATTTAGCTTCCTACGCAAAGAGCTTTTTGAGCTGTGACTTGAGATCAAAAAGAAGTGCTCCTCAAATGACAAAATCTACGAGCTTAGACCGGAGTCCTGGCTGCCTCAGGGTGGGCTCTCCATCAGCACAGTCCTCAGACAGCAGTGCTGCCACAAGGTATTTGTCCATTTTGCAGTGACGTGTAAGATGATAAATGAATCGGTATTCAGACTCTTGTAGGCCATTCAAACACATTAGACATTTGGAAATAAACAATGACATAAGGTTCCTGTTGTGCAGTGAACTCCCTGTGTTCAGTTCTCTGCAGATAGACGCAGAACTTTACTGTAGAAGTAGGCTATAATCACTGCCCAGCAGAGCTTATGACTGCAACCTCTCCTGGTGCAAAAAAAAAAAAAGAGAGGAGTTGCAAGTATTTACCTAAGAATGCACTTAATGTGAACATGGCTGTTTAAAACTTCGGGCACATATTAGTGGTTCGGTTAAGGATGTCTTTTCCTTCTTACTTTTGTTTCCTCACTTTGCACTTGGTAGATGTAGATGGCATATTTTTATTTTAGGAGATATTTGAATGAATCTAGGCTAATCATTTGACAAAGGGTTTAGAAACTTAAAAATTGATTAGCAGATATTTAACGAAAAACTTCTTAGTTTGATGTTTTTTCTCTGAAAAGCTTGAATTTCTCTTCAAATTTATGAGTTATTTAAACAATGTTTAGTGTTTTATAAATATGATTGAACTATCTCTTCAAGAAATAGTTAAAAATTTGTGTAGTTAACATTACAGTTATAATGATAAATATTTTAAAAAAACAACCCTACCACTATACTTCAGGACAAAAGCCAGCCTTCTCACCTGTCTCCTAGTGGAGAGTAGTTATCCTGCAAATTGTGTGCTAGAGAGTTCTTTCCTTGAAGGCAGATGGTGCTGACTGCTGCCAAAGACAATAACCCAGGACATGGGCTTGGATCCAGCCTATATCTTAAAGATAAAAGCATTCTGTGCCATGTCAGATGACTGCCAAAGCAAATTTGTATTTTAAAGGAAACATACAGGGAGACTAAGAGTAGCTTGGCTGCTACTTACTTACTTTTTTTAATCAATCAATCATAAGTGAAGTCATATTTGCTACTATAAGCCAACCAAAATTAGTATAAATGTTAAAAAAGTACCCTGAATGCTGAAAAATCAGGGACTATGTAATAGGATTGATTATAAAAGCTAGTTAGTGTTCAGATAAATCTTTCGGTTCCAAATTTTTATCCAACATTTTTAATGCATGAATTGTATTCCATATTTTTAAGAGTGAATTGCAGCTGCCATTTTTCGATTTTCAAGACTGCATATTCTGGAAGCATAGATTTTTTTATTTTTTGAGATGTCAGGTCAACAATTATGTTCCAACATTCCTCCATAGCTGTTTAGCAATCCTTCACGCTTTCATTTGTGTTACTACCAGTGCCGTTAGCCCAGTTACCTGGCTAGCACAGATCCCACTAGAAATTGTAGCTGGCACCTTCTGGCCTCATCTTGTTCATGTGAGCACAGATCCATTCACAGGTTCATGAGTTTTTCCAGGAAAAAAAGTATTAAATATTGGTAAGATTGTAAGTAAGTGATGCTAATGCTTATTTGTTTGCACAGGACACGTGGCAATGAACCACCACAAACCAAAGATGACCAAACCCAAGACCCTCAGCATCAAGAATGGTTTACTAAATATTTTTCATTTTAAAGCAAACTACTTCCATACCTCTCAGAATTACTAGAAAAGCTGTTCCTGTTTTCTTTTAGAGAATGATAATCCAATATATGGTTTAGGAAAAAAAAAAAGTAATTTCCAAGTAAATAATTAGGAACAACTGTACTCTCTTAACATCTAATCACTATGGTGTTATAGGCATGGATTTCAGAAAAATGCACTTAACCTCTGTAAAAAATGAAGAAAATGGAAAATTCTGGATACTGTTACATGAAGAGACTTTTTAATCAAGAGACTGTACCACTCCACAATTACATTATGCAATTTGGTCTCTGATAGGTCCTATCAATCTGGCTCCAGCTGAAAAAAAGATCTTACTTCTATAGGTGATTTCTGCAGGTTTACACATTTGCTTCATCAGCTGTTTAAAATAATTCCTGCATACCATAATGTAATTTTTAAAGTTTTTAATAGGTTTTTGTTAAACTTCTTTTAAGCTGTAAAGCATGTGGTACACCTTGAGGAACAGCACGTTTATAGCAGGCTGGTTTAGAAACTTTCTGGTTTGCTTAATAAACTGTTTTGTAGTCAGCATTGCAATATAATATTCTTGTTGCACTTCAATACATGTAACAATCAGCCTGATGAATTAGGATAATATGTAAGTATGAACATTAAAACTTGCTTGTAAATCATCCATTTCCATGTTTTACAAAACAGTGCTAGTTATGCTGAAATGTGAGTCAGATATACTGAGTTTCAGATTTATGGGACATAAATGTACGTTTTATCTCAATATCATTCTTATGCCCACCAAAACGCAAAGTGAGTGAATGACTACATTTATCAGATCACTCTAGCTAACTCATTACTGGGAGGAAAGACACCCATGAAGAAATTAACCCTCAGGTGATTCATCAACAAATGTCAAAGGCAGGGAACTGTGCAACCCGCAGCCTAGTGTTTAAGATAGGATAGTTCATCTTCAACTGCTGTACGACTTGAATCCCCATTTAATTTTAACCAGCAGGGCTCAGCTACTTAACAAATTTTACGTGTGCCAAGAAGCATACCTCCAGCCTAACCTCTTCTTACATCAAACAGCCAGCAATAACTGCACCAACAGCTGCAAGCACTTACTACAAAACAGCCACTGCACCTTACCAGTGGTAAAAAGGCGGCAGAAGGGGCAGAATGCTTCTACAGGCCAGTACTTTCATCCTAGCTGTGTAGTTATTTTTTCCAAGATGAACTGCTTGGTTTGGAAGGAGACTCTGGCATCAGATTTGGCAAAAAGACACTTTTTATACATGCAATCAAGAGGGAGATAAAATGGTATACAGTAAGTAACACTAAGGAGTGCCTTAGTATCTGTGAGAAGATCAGAAATGTACAGGGCTGTTTTTCATTAGTTTTCATCCACTCTGCCCCAAAAACCTTTAAAGCACAGTAGGAAGTTCAATACAAAATTACTAATTCTAATTTCCGAGGTTACAATATTCTAATTAATTCTGTCCCCAAAATGGTGTCCCTAGGAAGTGGCTTTCCTGGCTATATGGATGAATTACGCTTGTGGCCTAGTAATACAGAGACAGAATTCATTTGCTATTTCTACCTCTGAAATCTTTTTTTGGCTACATTTAGATTACTAAACAGTGCACTCCATTAGAAGCTAATTCTGTAGGCGGAACAGTGCTGATGACCCAGCATCCACAAGGAATGGTCTTTATTTTGGGGGTAGGTATTTTGGACCATCTCTACACTAGCCTGACACAGAGAGCACCAGTAACATTGGGCCTGCCTTAAATACCCCCCCCAGGGGTATGCATTTTGCCGTTTCATTTCATCCTGTAAGAATCAAATTTGTATATCCTGAGACCCCTGCATGAGGTGAGCAAAAGTCCAGTGGAGATGAACAATACACTTCAAAAAAAGTACGATCTTGATCTGACCTAGATAGAGACAATTCTAAGGGTGCTTTTACAGTAATACTTACAGATAGTTACTGCATCATAAAACATTTAAATCTTCCAGTAAAACCAAAGAGTAATCTTTGCAAGTATTTTCATCATACCAGCAAAGATATAGCTAGGGGAAAGCTAGGGCCACTTTTTCTAAAAGAAACAGGATGCATTCTGGAAAATACACTTCTACCAGAAAGCATCCTGAACAGCAACTCTGCATATTTTCCATTGAAACATAAAACCATCCATATTTTTGCAACAAACAACAACAAAAAAAAGAAAGTCATTTATTTTGCTTAATTGTATTACCTATTTATATTTGTAGTACAAATTACATTATACAAAAAGCATACAAAGTAAAACGAACACCACTGCTTTGCATTGTTGAAAATACTCAGATATGTAAAATCAGAGTTCACGTTTGCTTCATTGGAGCAGGAATATTAGCAGATGCTTGTTCTAGGTAAGCTAACGGACCTTGAGGCATTTCTGCAGGCTTTTTATGCTGTACACTGATATCTTCCAGGACCTGTTGCCAGTGTCGCAGTTTACCCAAATGCTTCTGAATTAATGCCTCTTTTCTCTGCAATTCATTTCTTAATTCTGAAACATCCTATGGATGAAAAAGATGTGTATTAGTAAACAGACAGTATTCACCAGAATAATCACCTCACATAAAGAGCATGTAATTTCTTTAGCCTGAGTTTTCAAGCTGATCTTAAAGGGATTCTAATAATGGAAAAGTGTCTAATGAAACAGAGGGAAAGCACTGTGAATGCACTAGTTCCGTTCCCCTAGGTCACATATTTCAGAGATCATTACTTCCAGCAAAATTTGACTAACTAGTTTGTTTCTTCCAATGAAACTATCAACTGCGTTCCAATACTCCACAGAGCAGCAGGCATCTAGCTTCAACAGGTTCATGGCGAGAGAGCTATGCTAAGTCAAGTTCTACGAACATAAGATACAGCAACACGTTCAGAAACCCAAAATTAACGTGAACGAGGTGATTAACTGTACTGGTACACAGCTTATCTGATCTAGCACAACACAGGTGTCATGGTTACCATGACAACAGAGAAATTAATTTCAACATACCTCTTTAATTACTTGCTCTGGTTTCTGGACTGATAGCTGCAGTCGTTTTTGTAGAAAAAAGCATTCAGTTTGCCTTGCAACATCCAGAAACTTCTGGATGCACTGATCAACACCTGAACATAAAATAACAACACAGAAAGAACAGATTCCGAAAAAGAAGTTACGAGGCTGATACTGGTAGTTGTCTGCATGCTACTGAAAACACTTTTCACAGTACTTTCTAGAAAGAAAATCTTCAGATTTACTAAACTGACATATTTATATAACCAGGATTTGCATTGTCTCTGTATAAAATGTTGCTTTGCAAACTTTCAGAACTTCCTTTAAAGGTGCAAGACAACAACTCTTTTTCCCAAGTTTTACTACATTTTTGACAATGACAAAGAGTTATAAAATAATTTGTTCATTAAATAAAGAAGACATTTCACTGCACGCCCAAGCAACAAGCTCAATGGAAGATTCTAAAATAGGGGGATATTTAGGAGAACATTCTACCTTCATGTATTACGTACTACTGTTAGACAACAAAAGCTGTTCCATTCCAGCATCTGAATATGGCCCAATATCCAGAATGGAGTTTTCAAAAGCATTTATGCTGTTTTTGAAACAGCACTTAAGAGTCAGGCTTCAGAAAATTTTCGGGGAAAAGTACACTTCTTGACAGTTGTCAAGGGCTATTTTTCAACTTCTTGTTTATACCAATTCAGTATTAATTATGCCTCCCAGCGAAATGCCTGTCACACAAGTCTTAAATAATTGCTACTAAGCGATCTAGGCTTCCCTTCCCATTTTTTATTATTGTTCCATATGGCTTCAAACTAGAAGAGCGTAGATTTAGTCTCAGGAAGAAATTTTTCACTATGAGGGTAGTGAGGCACTGGAACAAGTTGCCCAGGGAAGCTGTGGAGGCCCCATCCCTGGCAGTGTTCGAGGCCAGGTTGGATGAGGCTTTGAACAACCAGGTCTAGTAGGAGGTGTCCTTGCCCATGGTGGGGCGGGGGGGGGTGGAGGGTTGGAACCAGATGATCTTTAAGGTCCCTTCCAACCTAAACCATTCTACAATTCTATAATGCATCACATTCGCTTCCTCCTTTTTGAGGCACGTATTTCAGTGCACATGAAGACAATGCCACACAACCCCAAGAGCCAGCTGGCACTCAGACCATTCCGCAGGACCCTGATCATTCCTGGGTGGGCTTCCGTGTGAGCCTCCCACTGCTGTGATCACTGTTCCACCTGGGAAGGGGCCAGCAACCCCGAGTTATACCAGTCACCTTTCAAAGACCCTGACATAGTTTTCACATCTTTTTTGGCCTCAAACGACGAGGCACCTACAGCCCCGGCGAAGCCCAAACACGCCGGCAAAACTTCAACAGAAGTTTTAGGGGACGTTGGCCATAGACTGGCAACCCCAGCCTTCCCCTCAGTATTTCAGGCCTGCAGAGTAAAGCCGTGCCGCACTCAGGACTTCTTTGAGGCCGAGCCGAGCCGCAGCACCCGGCAGCGCCCGAAGCACCGGCCCGGCGGGCCTGCGGCGGGGGGCACTGGGCACCGCGGCGACGCCCCCCTCCACCCCCGGGGCCTCACCGGTGCGGATCTCCTCCTGGTCCGTGCCGTTCACGTAGTCCTGGCTCACCAGCGAGGCGAAGCAGGCCTGCGAGAGAGGGAAGCGCGGGGGTAAGAGGGCGGCGGGGGGCCGGCGCCGTGAGGGCTGCGCCCGCCCGCGGCCTCCCCCACCCCGGCCCGCACACCTCGAAAGACGCTTCCAGCTCGTCCACGAGCGTGTTGTTGGGATTGCGCGGCCCCGTCGGAGGCGGGATGAGGCCGGCCGGACCGGGCCC
>VYXH01012551.1:133267-150022 GCA_013397275.1 Burhinus bistriatus | reverse complement strand
ATTCTGGGAATCCTGTCCGTGCGGGGCGCCCGACAGACTCACACCAGGAAAGGGGGGCGGGGGGGGGCGGATGGGGGGACAGGCAGAGCAGTAGGATGACATAAATCACCTGAGATGGTGGCAGGCTCCCCCTCAGAAAACCCACCAAGCGCTTACTTGGACTGGTTAGTTTTTGTAAGTTACAAGATAAACAAGTGGCAATAAGAGTGTAAGACTCACTACATAATTTAGTGCTGAAGGCAGGCTAATCACACTAATTGCAACAGCCTAAAAAAATCCGATGGTGCAGTTCCAGTTTTTCTAAGGAAAAAATGTTACAATGGCATTTTTATAAACAACTTTACAGAGTTACCTTTCACACCACCTACAATTCACCCAAAACTGAGCCACAGCTATGATCTCCATCTATTGTCAACTCTCTCTCAATCAAAATACACACCCAAATAAGAGATTTATTGTTTGCAATAATTATGCTTACTTTACATATAAAAATAAGAGTGCAGATGTTTTCCATGATCATGTTTTGGTACTGAATATCTCAGTAGTTCAAAAAGAATATTTTTTATTTTAAACTGCATAATATGAGATGACAAATCTCAAAGGTGAGATATTCTTACCCAAGTAAGGATTTATAAAATGCATTTGTAGTTCATTGCTGTAATGAAAATATGCCTGGGGCATTCATTTACAAGTAATGCTTTTAAAGATTTTTTTCTTAAGGCAGAGTGGATGATTTCAGAGTATTTCATTTGGTATTGTGACTGTCTTGACTTAATCGAGCCGCAAACTCTACTAGCGTTCTTGTAGGGCGCCCTGCCATGCCTTTTCGAAGATAGGGCACCTCATCTTTATTCGACATCACACCAGCTATATCTAAATGAGCCCAGTGAGAGGCAGTGACAAATTCCTTCAGGAATGCAGCAGCTGTGCATGCTCCTCCAGCTCTGTTGGAAGCAGAAAAACTGTATTGTTTCTAAAGCGACACCAACAGCACAAACATTAAACAAATACACTGAAAGAAAGGGGTGCACATGAAGGATATCGGTACATCTTACCTGCTATACTTTCCAATATTACTCAGATCTGCAAGAGGACAGTCTGTTACTTGTTTTGTGTAATGTTCAAAAAGCGGCATTCTCCAAACTCTGTCTCCTGTCAAAATGCTAGCCTGAAAAAGAAACGGTGATAGTTTTGCCAGATTTTTTTTTTTTTTGTTAAACTGCATTTATAAGTCCCGGTATTGTGCATGCTTATTTTTGTTTAGCTTTGATCAGTCTAAAAATCTTCAGCCCAATATAATAGTAGGTATTTGGAAATACACTGCAAAACAAACCAGTGAGTCCTACTTTTTAGGTACTTTAGTGTTAGTCAAGAGGCAAAATCTAAAGACTGCCTTTTTTTTTTTCCCCTGCAATCTTTTTTTTTTCCTGACAACACAAATCCTTCCCTTCAGAGACTTCCTTTAACCATCACACATCAGCCACTCATGCCGCCTCTCTGAATTTCTATCAGTGTTGTTAAGCACGACCAATTATGTTTTTAACATGAACTAACTACTGTCAGTAGTCCAGAGCTTATGCATATGCAGTAAGTTATCAGAACATGCAGATCCTTGAAGTGTGCATGCTGTTTACTGAATGATATTAAACCTCACTAAAGCGCTAGTAATTAAGTCAAAATTAATTTTTTTCAACTAAATACAGTACTAACAATTCCTACAAGACTTCAAAATGTAATAACATAACTTTTAGATTTGCATACTTTCAGTAATTCACTAACTTTTCAGTAACAGCAGTTATTACTGCATTATTATTATAATTTAATAATAATGCAGATGGCCAACCTCATAAAGGTGAGTCCAAAGCCAAGATGAGTTTGTGAACACTCCAGTCGCAGCAGACCCCAATGCAACATCCATGGCACCTACAGAAACATACCTTCAAGGTTACACAACAGGTGGACCTGAGCTATTCCTCTGCATCCTGACTCCTCAGAGAACTTTCCATTTTTAATTCCCATTATCAGTAATTTCTAAAAAGTCTGCAAAAACTGAAGATTCTAGTAGACTTTCATTTTTAAAAGTTTAAACGTTAAAACATTTATATAATAGGACAAGAATTCATAAAAATTATATTCTGTATTTCATGAAACTACATTTTCTGTTTTCAGCCTGATGTTTCCTAGCAATATTTCTAATATAATATATTCAGCAATAACAGTGTCTTCTCAAAAAAACTCTCTAAATTTTATATATAGAAATTTTCCATATAGAAAATATAAGTGAGTGGACTTTTTCCAATTTATAGACCTCTATAATTTTCAAGCTGATACCTTCTCTTTTGTGAATTTCACTTGCATAGATTTTTGCACAGAATATGTGAATTTACTTTAAATGAAAATAATCCTTATCAAAATACTAAACCATGCCTAAACCAGAGGGATTACATACGTATTTATTTATTTGATGCCACAGAACTGCTTCTCTAATGACAACAGTCCTCAGTGAGATTTAAAAAAAAAAAAGGGGGAGAAAAGTAGTTTAACAAAATGGTATGTCAAATTTCTACATGAACTCTCCTCCTTCCTGCTTGGTGCCCAAGGATCCCAAACACAGAATAATCTATAGTGGGAATAAACTCCTTCTATCGTGCCCTTTGTAAGAGAATACTTTTATACAAGCCAACAACCTTAAAATTGGCTTCTTTTCTGTCTATTGAATTTTTCCACAGCATTTGAACTGGTAAAACTGATGGAACATAATTTAAAACACTACTACAGAATATACAGAAAGATAATTATTTTGCTTAGCATATTCATAAGCAACACAGTGGACTCCTGTCTGAACTATTCTTCCATGTTTGCTCTCATTTCAGCTACAGTCACTTCACCCATGACAGCTTGTTACAACAACCAGCATGCACAACGCTGGTTTTAAATTTAAAATGATAACCTTATTCATATACAACCGTAGAGATGAAACAATTAAAGCACATTTTATTATGCCTGAAAGTATGCAAACTGCATATAAAAGATATTTCAGTCAAACGAATTCTTGGGAAGATGGTAATGGCTCTCCTGTTCTATTGTCTAGAATCGTGGAGACCTGGGCTAGCTCACATAATGGAAGAACTGGTGCTGGCTAGGTCAGAGCTCAGGCACTCAAGAAGCCATTCACAAATAAGCTATTTTGGCTCCAGTGTGGCCAGTGCCATATGGACCTGGCAGGATTTTTCCACAACCATGCCAGTATCTCTGCATCATACAGCCCCAGGAGCTGGGAGGGCTTAGCTCAGAAATGGAAGCACTGGAAAACGTGCAGAAACATCGAAGTCTGTGTAGGTTTTCCTGCTCTACTTAGTTCCAGCTTGGCTGGGCTGGCCCAACTTCATCTACATTGCTGAGCATGGACCCTGCATGCCAGCACCCTTCCCAGTCCTAGAGACACAGTGCAGCTGTACAAGTTGTTAGAGCATAAACTGTGCTAGCTGTTGTCCTACAACAAGTAAAATCATCTCAGTTGCTTTTGAATTCAGGTCGGCTTTATATACATAGTGCAACTAATCCACAGCCCAATTAATGACAGTAACAAAGAACTGACTTGCAAAATGAGCAGGGAAGGGAGATTGCTTACCTGTTAACGTTGCAGCATTCACAATAGCCCTTGCATTAAAGTCATGGGCATAACAGAGAGCATCAGCTAACAGCAGTCTTCCTTCTGCATCTGTGTTATCTACCTTCAGGTGCAAAATCAGTAAAAACAGATTAACTACTGAAAATATCCTTTTCACTGACTTATTTCTTGCATATTATCTTAAATAGCTGTCAGATTGTGAATGCACTGTCACAGTCCCTAGGAACTTCAGGTAATCAAAATTTACTCAAAACAAACTAAAAAAAAGATAGTATCGATTTAGTTACGTTAAAAAAATAAAAGCATATCTGTAGCTGAGGTCAAGTCATCTTTCAGCACTGCAGCCTCCTCTGCCTGGTGGGCCTCTGTGCTGCTGGCTCCTCAGAAGAGCCTGGAGGCTGGAGAGGTGCCCCAGTGGAGTGGAGGGGGCTGGTTACCATTCCCAGCAAAGCCACAGGAATCCCAGGGGCTGCTTTTGAGCAAGCGCAGAGATCTGGCCCATGGAAAAAGCAAAGAAGAAGAGAGTACCACAAAGAAGCACAAATGCATGCCTGGAAACAGTTCCTTGTTATACTCCTTTCTCTTTGGATGTTTAAACTTTTTACCTCTAAAAAAAAAAAAAACAACAAAAAACAACAGCCTCTTTGCTCCTTTCCCCTTTTCAGGGAAAATTCATGATGAATTCTGCAAGATTAATTGCATGATGTGCTCTGAGCTACTAGCACTTTATTGCAAATTTCTCCGTCGTGGGGGAGTATGTACTTAGGCCTCAAAGCAGAGGGTGCCTGAACTCAGTTTTGGGAGAAGAAACTCAAGGAACTGGAAGGTTCAGCAAGTCAAAGGTGGCAGAACCACAGAAATCCAGAGAGAAATACTGATTAAGCCATCTACTTCTGCAGGAAATCAGTGGTCTACAGCGCAATGACTTTCAGTACCATTTAATCTATTAGATGAATATGGAACAGTTTGGATTAAATATGAAATATGTATTTTGGGTAATGATTTGGCAAGCTCCTTTGAACCAACAGCCCCTATGACTCAGAGTTCTGATTGTACAAAGCAGCTTGGCAGGGTAAAGACCTTGGTTATGTCAGGAGGAAACTAATACTCTTATGTCTTCAGACAGCTGGGTAGTGTCCTGAAGAGTCTGCTGGAAGCAATTAATGTTATTCATTCTGACTGAGAACCTATATTTACGAGCATTGTAACAACCTCTTGTACTAAACCAAGGTTTTCTAGCATGTTCAGTAAGTGACCATACTTTTCAGCTTTTCCTAGCAATTTATAAAACATGTCTAATCTCTAATCTGTATTTACATTTGAATGTTATTATAGCAATTTCTAATTAATAACATGCTTATATTTTTAAAAACAGTACATTTGCACTGCTTATCTTTTTAAAGAGTCTTTTCAAACACACACTCTGACTGCAGTCATGTAACTTGATTGATTAAACCAATTAACTAAAAGTATTCAAAATCCACGTTTCACATGCATACCTGTATTGTTTTTCCATTCTTGGCTCTAACTACATCCCCAGGCTTGTTTGCCTTACCACTGGGCATATTTTCACAGAGGGGTGCCAAACCTCAGAGAGAAAGAGAAAAGTGTGTTACTAGTTTCTTTCTTAGAAAAGATGCAGAAAAAACACTTAGAAGAAACACACACTCCTCTGTAAGTACTATACTCATCTTGAATTTATGCTCAAAATCCAAATTTTCCTGGTTACTGAAAGATACATGGTCCAGTTTTCAGTCAGGGAAATTCTCTGCATATTGCACCACCACATTCTCTCACCTATTTACCACTAGAATTTACATCTACTTTATGCCCAGACAAGTGAGATCAGAGGAGCAACAAATATCATCTTATGTCTTCCATATGCGAGTAAGTCACATGTAAAAGGATTTCTTTCTTTCTGAAATGAAAAACTTCTCAACACTATGCACCATTCAAGCTCTGCTAATTGTAAATAAATAGTGTGTAATGTCAAGAGGGGTCTGAGGACTCGTCGTAGAACGCCAATCATAAGAAGAGCAAGTAGAGATGAGCAAAAAAGAGCGTCAGCATCAAAACTCCAACTATGAGTGGAATAATGGGATGAAAAGTACGCCATTCCTAGGAAAAACCTCCTCTTGGCACAAGGAATAAACGAATTGTGGACCACCGCTTTTCAGTGGAATTAGGTACACATGCTTTTGCTCCACTGATTTAGCTTTTCCCATTGCATACTTTTAAGTGAGGAATGTCGTGAGGATGTGTGTTTCGCTGCCCTCTACCGGTTGGAGCATAAAAGTGACTAAAATACTAGTTTTCTTAAAGTCAAGGTTCTCGAACATAAAATTCATCTTAGCATGGATTACGTGTCATCAGCGACTCCTTTTGCCACGGGTCCTGAATCAGCTAATTTCATTTTAGCTGTGCAACATTTTTGCAGAAAAATATAGGCATTGCTTATACTTAAAAATAGTATCATTAGACTGGGGTTTTTTTGTTTGTTTTAGGTTTCTGCTGCTATTCACCTACAGAAAAAAAAGCTGATCTCTCTTCCTGTTCAGCTGTGGCAAACACTCATGGAGGTAGCTCAGCTAACTCCTTTTCATTTTTAATTGCTTTCACAGATATCCACATTCCTTCTTATAATGAAGGATCAGAACTTCCGAAAAAATTGTCAAAAATAAGATTGACAATCATTTCTCACTTAAGATCTAAAAATCCCGCCTTCAAAATTTTAATTCGGCATTGAAATATTTTATTCAAGCAAAGCTAATCATTTTTGATAAGCAAGTAAAAATGGAAGACAAGCTGAGACAAATAAGTCTGCAAGAGTCCATGGCATTTCTGTAAGCTTGTCACCAGTGCTGATACTAGAAAATGACTTTATCAAAAAGAAACCTTGTAAAATTAAGATTTTTGGATTCTTACACAAACATACTTACCAATTATGTTAAGAGGTAGATTTAAAGCTGCTGCTGTAACAATGGCTGAACAGACAGTTGCTGCCCCTCCCATATCTGCTCTCATCGCATCCATACCCGATGACGGCTTCAGTGAAATGCCACCACTGGAACAAAGAGCACAAGTATCATCCAACACGTTGGGAGTTCAAAGTTGCATACACTGATAATATTCTGTCCATCAGTATGTTTTAGCACCAAGTATCAGTAAATGTATTTTCAAATATTCCTGCAACACCCTAACGGGCATACTGAAAGCAAGGTATCTGGGTTTACATTTCAGATAAAAGATGTCCCTGAATTATTTCCTCATAATTAGGATGCCATAAAAATCCAGGTAATCTGAAGCAGACTAACTCAAGAGTCTTTATAACAGCAAAAAAGCACAAAACAAGAACAAAATAGTACACTTGGTAAAATCAGCATATGAAAGGGGAACAGACTGATAAATTCTTCAGTAGTTATGTGACATGAAAAGCAGTTATAAGGAACTGCTACAAAGAATGAACTATTTTCTCTTTCCTTAAGCATGATCTAGACGTTCAGTGACAGACTGCAATTCTAAACATGTAAATACTTCATCCAGAGATTTCCTCAGACCGAAAAAAGGGAAAAAAGCAAGTTCTTTGTTTTGTTTTTTTGTGGTTTCCCCCCTCCTCCCCGAGTTTCCATTTTCCCCTTACAAGACAATGGCATATCAGTTCCTACTTTGTCCAACCACTCAAGCTTGTTTTCTCCCCAGAAAAGGCAGCACAGTCTACTATACAGGGCAAGTTCACTGGAATGGCACTGAAAGATACGCTAAGCAAAGAAAAAGCATCTCCCCATTAAATGTGAATAGCAGGAAGGCATTTTCCCCCTTTAGTCATTAAAATATTAGCATACATACCTGTCAAATGTAACTCCTTTTCCTACAAATACCAGTGGGGAGTCATTTGTATTAGCACCACCTAAATAATGAATCTCCAGAAAGATGGGAGGTTCGGCCGAACCCTTAGCTACACTCAGGAATGCTCCCATCTGTTGTGTTGCTATCCAAGACTCTGGTCTGAAATAGAAATTTTTTTTTTTTTTTTAATTGGACACTTTGACTAAGGTGATTTATTTTGTTTGTTTAGACATCACAATTCTTGAAGGTTTGTACATAAACTGTTAATTCCGTTTTAGTTAGTTATTTTGGAAACCATCATTTAAATCCAACCATTAGTACTTTTTTTTGTGAAATAGAAAAATAGTGCCTCAGAGTTGCTGCTTGATTTTTGTTTTACCTTGGTAAAAAAACCAAACCAAACCAAAACACCAAAACACCACCAACAAAACAAACAACAACCAGTCTACACTTTCTGCATAAGAAACATTGAACTTTCAGTTGCCCATCAGGCTGTAGTCTCTGAAGGCATATGGAGTAAATATACTGCAGGAGGTTACAGTTTAGCTTTCCGCTATCAGGATGGTTAACTATAAGCAAAGTTGATTTCCCTCAATCCTTTGCTTTTCAACCAAAGAGCCTCCAACACTTGCACAACCAGTTAGCCCATCTGAAGTGCAGTAACCAGAAACGCCAAGGCAAGAAGCATTAGCTGTGCAAATGCCTTTTACGACTATCTCTACATTTTTAAAAGCTAAAAAAAGCCCCAACAATAACAGCAATAAATAGGACGTTTAATTACCACATCCAAACAAAAAAGCAGAGGTATGTATAAAATCCACTTGGGGGGGGAAGTATTAGCAAAAAGGTACCCAGTATTTGCCCTCTATTCACTAAGTCTTTGTCAGGCTTCCTCTTTCACAGCACATGTGTCAATTAAGCAGTAATTGACTGCATGACTAATTGACAGTTAATCATTTTACTGTGTCATAGTATCTTACTTACTCTGCAAACTAGCAGCTCACCTTCTAATACCGACAGTAGCTTGCAGTTTGGGACCCCTCATACCTTTCTGCCAAACACTTCCCCTGCTTCTGTCATTTGAAGTGGCAGAATGAAAATGAGAGCACACTGCATATTTGAATAGCCTGGAAGGTATCTTACCCTACAGAAGAGATCATTTCAGCGGAATTTACCTTATATGGACCTTCACATTGCTGAAACTTCTGAGCTTCTGTTCAACATGTTCGGCAAATTTGATTGGAGTTATATAGTTAGCTGGAGCCTCCATAAGATACCGAGCGAGGTTCTGACCCTCAGCGTAGATAACACCTTTTTGCCAGGCTTCACTTTCAGCACTAAGTAACACCATACAATAGTCAGGATCATAAATATTTGCAAAAGTAAGATGTCAGCATCCATCTGTTCTCTCCAGTTTGAAAATGCAGTACCATTACTTTGGGGCAATTAAGAATGTCATAGTAATCTTACTACGAGGAATTTAGTATGAAATCCAAGGTGCATCTAGTCTAGTAGCTCCTCTCTGGTTCTAGTCAGTGCCAAATGCCTCACAGAAAGCTAGAAGAATCCTAGAGCAGACAGATGTAAAATTATCTAATACATTAGGTCTTGTCCTAATCCTTACTACTCAGAGATTGGCTTAAATCCTTAAGCACAAGGTTTAATACCCCTTCCAAAATTTATAATCACATTAATTATAACAGCCTTGAAAGTTTTTGTTTACTATATAAAGCCTCCAATTCTGGTTTTCACTTTACTGAAATATGATTACATGATAAGAGTGGAATTTGGATCTCATTTCACAGTGCACTCAAGGCATTTCACTGAATGTTTGCTCTGTCATTCATTAAAGAGCTGCCTGCATAAGAAATGGAGGTGTCCCTCTGGTTACTTTGCAACACTTCTAGTACAAAACCTTTCATTTTACCAAGACAGAACTGAAAAACTTATTTGCTTTAAAAGATATCACAAATCAGGACATTAAGCTGGATTCTGCCTCTCAAAAGAGAACACAGTGAAGAAGGAATCCAGGAAGAACATAGAAACATTGCCTGGATGTGGTGGGACAGAATTAAGACGACAAATCTCAGCTGACACTGAAACTGGCAAGAAGTGGGAAAGGCAACAAAAGGACTTGCACAGGTACATCATCAGCAAAAGGAAGGTCAGGAATAAAGCCGTCCCCTTGCTAAATCGGGAAGGCAATCTAGTGAACACTGAGAAGACTGAAGTAATGCCTGCTTTGCATCAGCCTTAATAATTATTATGATCTGCCTCCAGTTTCCCCAGTTCTTTGAGCTTAGTAACAGAGTTCTGGGAAGAAAGGTACTACCCATGGAAGAGGAAGATAGACTTAGGACTGCTTAAGAAAGCTAGACATACAAAAGTCCTTGGTAGCAGGCAGGATGTATCTGAGAGTGCTAAGTGAAACGGCTGGCATCATTACAAGCCTGGTCTCTTTCAGTTTGAAAGGTCATGGTAACTGAATGTGGTCCCTGATGACAGGAAAAGGACAAATCCCCATCTTTAGGAACGGCAAGGAACTACAAGCCAGTTATCCTAGACTAATCCCCTAAAACTTTATGGAAAAAGTCATCTTGGAAGTCATTTCCAGGTACATGAAAGACAAGATGGTCACTGGTGACTATAGATTTATTTGCGGCAAATCATGCCTGACCAACTTGACTTTTATGATGATAGGCTTGGCACAGAGGACCCACAGCAGATGTCATTTATCTTGGCTTTAGCACGGTTTTCACATAGAATCCTTGCAGACAAATTGAGAAGAAATGAACTGGAAGGGTAGACTACAAAACAGGTGAAAAACTGGAAGAACTGTTGGGCTCAAAAGATAGCAGACAATAGTTGAACGGTCTAGCTGGCAGTTAGTTACGCGTGATGTTCCTCAAGGGTTGATACTGAGGCTTACACCTTCATCAACAACTTGGACAATGAAACGTACCCTCAGAAGTTCGTGGCCAGCATTACATTGTGGGGAGCAGCTGAAATGGGGAGGGTAGGGCCACTATTCATAGATGCCTTGACAAGCTGGACGAATGCACCAAGGGGAACACCGTGAAGTTTAACAAAGACTGGCATAAAGTCCTGTACCTGAGACAGAACAGTCAGGCTGGACACTGACTAGGCAGAAAACCACGTTGCAGAAAAGAGCCTGGGGATCCTGGTGGACGAGTAGAACAGGCGTAAGCAGCACATTTCTGCAGTGACAAAGGGCAACCACGTACTGACTTGGATTAGAGAACAGCCAGCATGTTAAGGAAAATAATTATTTACCTCCTTGGCATTTGTGAGGTTGCATCTGGCTACATCTTCTGGCTGCATCTAGCTACATCCACTTTTGAGTTCCTGAATACAAAACCAATACTGATAAACTGGAGAAAGTCCAAAGGAGGGCCCCTAAGCGGGGTAGGGAGCTGGAGCACATGGCATATGAGGAGAGGCTACGAGAACTGGGTTTGTTTCACCTAGAGAAGAAAAAATTTAGGAAAGATCTAATTGCAGTCTTTCCTCTACCCTTAAACAGGGTTTACAGAGAAGATGAGAACAGATACATCTCAGAGCTGCACAGTAAGAGGGTAAGTGACAATGGTCTCGAGATTCTTCAAGGTAAACTGCAATAGGACATAAAGAAAAAAAATTCACCATGAGTGTAGTTAAGCACTGGAACAGATGGCCTAGTCAGGTTGTGGAATTTCCATCTCACGAGATACTGAACTGAACTAGACAAAGGCCCAATCAAGCTTTAAAGTTGCATGTAACTTCCACGTTATCCCTAATTGATGTTGGAGCTGGACTAGATGACCTCCAGAGGTTCTTTCCAACCTAAATTATTATATGCAAAATTACTTCCAGTGTCATAAGTGGTCATAGGACCATCTATGTTTTCAGGAAATGTTTATTTAATATAAACATGATTGGCTCCCTCACTATCTGCTGTGTTGCACGTAGCTTATCAAGACATGCTTAAATTAAGAGGTTTTTATTTTATTTCATTAACTTCCTCATAAAGAAGGACTTGTTCCTGTATAAATAATATATGGGAAATACCTCTCCTCTGTGTGAGAGAATATCCTATATGGAAGGTCCAAAGTCCATTCTGACACAGTAAAAGGGTATTAATAAAACTTTGTTCTGGAACCAAAAGCTCTGATACTACTTTCTGCTCGCAAGTAACAGTGATGTCTATTTAGAGCTCAGAAGCACCCAAGCTTCTCTTCTTGCATTCTGTTCCATGAAACAAAATATAACAAATGAACTATGTAAAACCTATTCATCATAGCATGGTCTTGTGTCAGTTAGCATTTCCTTATTCTCAAAACGATTTATTCATTCAGGAACTCTGAAATACCTGTGCTCCACAATTTTGGCATGCAATATCAACAAAAGTCCTTTTATGTCACAATTAT
The DNA here is from genome assembly GCA_013397275.1 of Burhinus bistriatus. Lineage (NCBI taxonomy): Eukaryota > Metazoa > Chordata > Aves > Charadriiformes > Burhinidae > Burhinus > Burhinus bistriatus. The sequence continues at coordinate 138,118 of VYXH01012551.1, read as the reverse complement.
GCTTCCAGTATTTTTTTTACTTTTATTTTTATCCTGGGCCTCCTTTCTATGAAGCAGCATTTCTTAAACTTCAACCTCAGAACACGGCATACTAACAAAACATATGGAGCAAACACTATAAATATACCAGAGATGTAAAATACTTCAGGAAATTCAAAGGAGTAGGAGGAGTTAAGAGGGATATTGCTGCTAGCCCTATTCTTTCAGTTTTGTGTTCCTCATGCACAAGCACACACACAGTTTTATAAATAAACAAACACATAAATAAATAGGCAAGCTTTCCTTTTGCCTTCACCTTCCATGAAGCTGAGGAGTAACTACAGGTTTCTTTTTTTGCTTCAGCTCGTTATATTCATGCAATCCAAGAACAGCACCTTCTGCAGCTGCTTGAGCATCTCCACAGGGGTCTACTTCAACACAAGGCATCTCCAGATCTTGGATCTGCCTACAGCCAACTGAAAAATACAGTACAGAACTAGTAGGCTGAGTATTGCACAGAACAGCAAAACTGGTGTCTGAAGTGATCAACATGACATTTCAAGGAAAAAATAATTTTAACTCAAGATATGTGAGTTTATAAGTAAATCAATTAAAAAGTTCATGCAGTAGAAGAATTAAAAATGCTAATGACCATATATTGAAAATTTTTTACTAAAAATATCACTTGATTAATTGTAATGATTAAGACATTTCACAAGTCCACAGTTGTTCCGATTCCTTTAAGCTCACTCTGTATCAAGAAAAGTTCTACCGTTCTGGAGTGCTATGGATTATGATTATCTATAGGTATCAGAAATCTGCTGTAATTTAGGGTTTTTGCTAAGAATATATGACTGTTCTTTTCTTCCAAATAACTTTATACACACTTTTATAAACAAATAAAATAATAATATATTCCATAAATTCTATTTTGTATCCAAATAATTTAACGTTTTGGCAGCTGGTGAGACAATGCAGGCTAGCACTTTGGACATATAGCTGTCATACGTGTGTGACTGACCTCTAGTCAGTAAGAGGTAAGAACTCTTTTTATTCTTGTTTTATACACACTTAGATGCAGCAGTCATCCTTGATTAAGATAGGCCTCCTCTGCCTATGAGAGATAACATACTGAATTATACTACTGATGTTGTGAAAGATACCAGTTTATAACACAAATATCTCGGTTACAAACTGAGTAGCAGAAGAAAATATATGTGCATATTCAAGTCCAGCATGAGCATAAAGTGAATTGGTGATGCTCTCAGGCTTCAAAGCAGTAATAATGAAACAAGTGCCTTTTCAGTATCGCACTGTTTAGGAAAGTTATTTGATATAAATAACTGCAGTTACCTGTCTGCAGATTGATTTACATGCCCTATAACTCCTTCCTCACTAAGCAAAAGCTTACATGAATCAGTGACAAGTAAACGCATTTACCAAACCATGCAGCAGGTTTTTCATTTCAAAACAAAATCTTATCTAGACTCACTCTTCAAAAGTGGAACATGCTGCACCATTGCAATAGTTTTACAGACAAAATACTTAAGAAAAGTTAAAAATAGTTAACCTGCAACAGCTGCACGAATATTTTCTTTGCCTTCATTCCAGTTTTCTTGGTCATTTACTCCAGCATTCTTCTTACCCAAGCCAACTACAACCACACTCGGAAAGTCCTGCATGAAGCCAACACACAAATGGATTCATTTTCCTCATTGTTACAGCCACAGCAGAGAGTTATTAAAAAGACTTTACTTTCCAAATCAAATCGAGCACAGCATTAAAATACATTCAGTACTTCAGTATTTTCTCTACATTACACGCATTTCTACATTGAGTGCCAGTATGGTGCCACTGTCTTGCACTCCCAATCATTTGCCACAGGCATGCAACNTGCTGGCCACACTTCTTTTGATGCGGCCCAGGATACGGTTGGCCTTCTGGTCTGCAAGCACACATTGCCAGCTCATGTTGAGCTTCTCATCTACCAACACCCCCAAGTCCCTCTCCTCAGGGCTGCTCTTGATTCATTGTTCTGTTTTCCAGTTAACAGTTAATTGCAGCAGATAGGGCTTTTTGCTTAACACATAGCAAAGTTGATACTTCTAAGGGTAAGTCTAAGAGTCCTTTGAAAGCAGATCCAGCTTTCAAGCTGCAACAAAGGACAGAACTGAGCTGGAGAAGCGTAACCTTTTTTGGCACAGTGGAAATTCAAAGGCTGAGCCTATTAGCTTAGCTGAGGAGCTGAGCTGGCATTATTTGCCAGGTAACAAACCAAAGCTATACAAAGGTACAAAGCTCCAGAACTCAGGAAAGCAATGCAGCACAGCAGTCTAAATGCTTGCCTTATAAGCTGCAAGTGGAAGGCAAAAAGGAAGAAATAACAAAGATTAAAGAAGCATTTTAAGAATGAAGTCAAATTTGTATAAAACTCAAGGTTATACATGTGAACAGATTTCCCACTGCTCTGAAGAAAAATGAAGTTAATCTTGAAGTTAATCTTGGCCTTTGCCTTCCATCACAAATAGCTGCTCTGTCAGATTCTAACAATCAGCTTTCAAACTGCTACACTGTAGTTAGTAAAGTCTTTTAGTCCACAAGATGCTGAAACTAGTGTTAGCTTTCCAGATCAGTCATTCAAGTTCACCTAAAATGTAGGGGTCTTATCATTATTTTACACACTTAGAAGAGCGTGTAAGGCCAAATTCTACTGCCTTCTCTTGCAGAGATTTGCTACTTGCTTCAGAGGCCATCCTGTATGCACAACTGGAGTAACTGGACCTTCAGTAGATTCAACTTCCACAAAATTTCTGAGAGCCTTTCTACTGAGTCTGTTATCACCTGTTGGGGGTCTCCACACAGGAATTTATACATAGCAGGCAATACTCACTGCAAATTGTTTTATTTAAAATCATTTAAACAGCCCCAGTGTAAGACTCAGTTACTTATACAGGGACATCTAGTGTCATATTATGCGACTGCCTAGCCCCTAGCTACTACTCCAAAAAGGCACAATCATGCTGTATTTGCCAGCTCCACGTAGGTGCATTAGATGTATTAGGGCTTCTCAAATGGCACCAAAAGCCTAACTTTAAGCAGATGAATCCCCATCTCATACCCTTGTGATATATCACGTCTGTGCAGACAAAGGTCCTGCTTGAAGAACAGTGCCACGTCTTGTTTTCAGAGGTTCCAAACACACGACTTTAAAACCTCTGATAAAAGCCTATGATGGGACTACCTTGTGTTAGAACTGTCACATCTGGAAGGTGTTTGCACGTATCGGTACACACTCGCACACTCACTCCTCCTCACTACAGAAGGCCCAGTAGAAGTCTGATCTAAAACCGTTGTGCTTCAGCTCATTCAGTAAGCAGTTATTCACAGCACACCACCTTCTGAGCAGACTCGTTTACATCTTCTCCATTCGCAGCACAGTGGAGGGAATACAGGATTGTGCAAAAGGCCATGCAAACATGGGGAGTGCAGAACAGGAGGTTTCAGTAAGAACCACATCTTTTGTTGAGAGGGGTGTGTGGGGAAGAAAGAACAGACCATTTATACAGCACAGCAGTGAACTCAGCTTAAAATAAGACATAAAGGCAAACATCACACATTAATGAATATGCACACAAAAAGCCAGAGTTCATACCTGATGCAAACCATGGAATATGCGTGTTTTGCCTTTCTTCAAAGGCGGTCCACATCTATGACACAAAAAGATTCTTTCAGTTAAGTAGTCTTTACTGGTGATAAATCTTAGAGTACTACATTCACTCCACAACACATTCCTTCTCAACACTGTACTGGGACGCTTGGCTCAGTGCTGATCCAGAGAGAAGGACAGCCCCATTTTGCATCTGTTTCCTCAGTGCTTGGTTTTTCCACAGGAGTTCCTGTCCAAACTGCTTGGTCTGGTAGAGGCAAATACCAGCCTGAAAAGTGGTATGGATACAAACACTAATAATAATAAAAAAGATCATTCTTACTGGTGTTTGTAGGTACTTTAACCCATTTCACCAGTTTATCACACACTTACACAGACAGAAGTTCTCTCAGCTTTCCAGACACAAGTCTGTCAAAAGCATCTCCTGCACTCGTGAACTGGGCAGCACCTTCATCCTTTTCACTTGAGTAGACTCCCAGAACAAGACCCTAAAAAAGGACATGCATTAATGTAAACAGCATGAAATTTAGAGACCCATCTGAAAGGCAGCAAGCACACTGTTCAAACTGTAGCGACTGCTGTATATGTTCATCTCAGTTTACGTATTTATCTAGAATGACGCAGACCAACGCTTTGGGGAACGAGGATAAACTACTATAATTACATTTAAGTGTGAAAAAGAAATTAGATATGGTATAACTAAAGCTATCGTCATTTTGCCTAACACGTAGAAACAAAAAAACTCTTTCAATCTGTAATTTTAAGTACAAAAGAGCTTCCCCCCTGCCACCGCCCCGAGGCCTATCTCCAGCCCGGTGCATCGGGGAGGAGCACAGGGAGCCGCACCACTCCCGACTCGGGCCCACGGGCAGGGCAGCCAGGTGCCGGTGCAGGGAAGTGGCTCTGCCCCGACAGACACCTTCTCCAGGGCAGGGCAGGGCCCGCCCGCGGGCACGGCGCCCACCCAGCGCCGAGGGTTTGCGAGCTAAAGCCCCAGGCTGGCCCTGGGGAGCACACGGGGCCCCCGCAGCTGGGCACCCGGCACGCTCAGCCATGAGCTGCCGACCCGAGCAGGAGGGAGAGAGGGAGGGAGACCCGAGGGACACCCTACGGCCGCCGCTGCCTCCTCGGTTCACCCCGAGCTAGAAGGGCCGCGAGCGCGCGGCGCGACCCCCGCCACCGCCCCCTCACCTTCCCGCCCGCCC
>VYXH01012551.1:123026-133182 GCA_013397275.1 Burhinus bistriatus | reverse complement strand
GTGTGGTGTGGTGTGTGGTGGTGTGGTGTGGTGTGGTGTGGTGTGGTGTGGTGCGTTAAGAGGGTTTGGATCGCAAGGAGCAGGGGGAACTGGGTTTCTTTTGCCCGCTGGTGGTGTGCTGTAGATAAGTGTCCGCGCGTGCGGCTGGGGATGAAATAACTTCTCTTGTGGGCTTGTCACAGACTTTAAAAAAAGCAGTCCTGGTATGCATACAGTGTATTTAATTTGCATATTGAAGATTAAAATATCAATGGTTTATGAAAAAAATAAAGCTTTATTGCAAATGCAAAGACAACAAATCTACATTATTCTCCATGCAGGATGGTGGTTTACGTGCATAAGACCACAGTCACCATCTAGGAAGTGTTGATTAGGTTCTAAGAGAAAGCAGTAACAATCCCAGGGTGACATAAAAAAAGAAAATGTGGTAAGTGAAAATAAGACCAATGAGAATGACTGTGGTTATATTTTATCAGGACAATTCACACCAGAATACTGGGTCATCAGTGTAATGTCAGAAGTAAATTTATGTTTCTCTAGGAAAAGCACTGTCCAGAAAAAACCTGTTCGGAGTTTGCTGACATTTATTGTGTCGTCAGTACAAAGAGACAGAGTTTCAGTGGCACTGAACATGCACCGGATTTTAATGTCAAGTGATCCAGGGTTTTTTGGATTTCTTTACTTTTTCTTTCTCCCTTCTTTTTTTTTCCTCCAAAAATGTGAAACATAGATGATAAGTAATTTGCTTTTATATGTGAGAATCTGACATGACACTATGTATAACAATTAGTTTGCTTTTCCATACAGCTGTAGCTGAACTTACACTGTTACATCAGCAGAACTTGAGGAAGAAGGGTAGCTGGGCCTATTCTCCTCTAACAGTGTACTGCAGTTCCCACCTAACTGATTTTTCCATTAAGTGGTACAGAGAGAAATAACATGTTTTATTAAGGATAGGGGCACTCAGAGACAATGAGGGAAATTGGATCCATTTTGATTTATCTTGTAAAATTACATTTTCTAACATTAAGTCATAACATTATTTAAAGAATCGAAGTGGTTATTAGTTTTTAGCTTCATTTATTTTGGAGAGGCTCTTAGATACAATGAATAGTTTCTTAGTTCTTTGAAGAATGGCTCCATAGCTTCTCTACATCCTGCACGGAGCTTCTATGTATTCTGCATGTACAAATTAAGCGGGTATTTTCAGGGTATATGAAGTTGTCTTTAATTTTATGGAAAGACAGGATTTGACCCATAATCTCTTCAAAGTTCTGGGCAGATATTGCTCATAAATGTTCTCATTTGGGATTTCAAATCTTCCAAAGTAAAAAGTAGCCCCAAAGAAGTCTTCATTTTCACATGTTGAGCATGCATATGATCAGATACACTACGTGAAGTATAACTAAAATGAAAATGTGTAAAGTAGATCAAACTTACATCAAGTTCCATGTTGTTTGAAAGTATTTTATGATGTACAAGGGAAAGCTGAAAAGGTCTAAGTGATAGACTTACCTATTGTTAACCTTAAGGTGTGCTGTGTAATTGTACATCTTAACTATGTGTGATTGCATTTAACATTTTTTTCCCAGACAAAATTTCCCAGGGCAAATGTTCTATGCATTGTCCCATCAGTGTGTCTTAGTGCTTAAACTGAGACAACCTGTGCAGCTGAAAGGTTAGTTTAGCTTTGTATCTGTTTTGTTCATTTAATTCATGCATGGTAATACTTCTGTTCACTCTAAAGTGAACTGAAAATACTGTTTTCTCACAAGTCACAAAACAGTCATTGAGTGGTAATGTTATTTGGTCATTCAACTCATTCAACAATATCCCACAATAATACATCTGCTGTGAGAAATTTTCTTTTGGACCGTTACTGCAGAGTATGCTTCATTGTTGAATAGATTCAAAATAAGAAATTGAAAAACTGATCAGCCCAGCTATCCCTCTTTATTTATACAGTGTATTCCAATGGTTCTTTCAGAGCTACTGTGACCTATCTAGGAGCGGAGTCCAACGAATCATTAATCTTGTCCTTACCTAAGCAGTCCCACGGCTCTTACACAATAACTAGTTTTTGGGGGAAGTTTGGGGGGCATTAAGCAGTTCCTTAGCAGTATGAAAAATGTGTTGTAATACATGCATATTAGTACTACTGAAAAGCATTTCTGAAGCAATCCTTGTATATGGACGATCTTAAAATCTGCTTCCTTTTCACTTCCTAAAGAGAATTATATTTAGTAAAGGCTAAGTTACGTGTTACAATATGATTCTTTATGTACAACAACTGCTTCTAAATGATGTGTTCATAGAACAACTACAAATGACAAATATTTCATTTTCTACTTGTGTAATTATACTGCAGTTTAAGGTGTTCTATTTCAGAGCCACTCAGAGTTTTCTGGGAGGTAAAGGTGGTGGTACCACAGAGGGCTCTGTGGACAGTTTTCTGGACAGTACTGTGCTGTTACCATCTCAGGCACCTTCATAGACTGGGTTGGTTTGCTGCCCATCCATGTACTGGGTATCACACCATCTTCCTGGAGTGACAGCCCAGGGTAGGGACTGAGTGAAATTAGAAGAACAGTGAAGTATGTGGGTGGTATAAATTAGGAATCACTTTTTCTGCCTTACTGAGTTGCCTTTATGCTAAAATTGTAACAGTGCTCTAGACTTATCAAAACTTTTCAGCTGTCTCTTAAATTTTTATGACTTTAAAAAAAAAATTTAGTGCTCCTAAAAAAACCCAGTGGCTAACACGGTCTTGAAGAAGACAGATTATTAGGGCCCATTGAAGAAGCACTCACAAATTTCTGCTTCACTCATAATCCTGCTAAATTTGTAGGGCCAAAACCAGAGATGGTACAGGCTAAAGTAACAGACACCACTTATTGCATCTGTAGGTTGAGTTTGGCTAATAACATTTCTGCTGACACAAGGCCACTGACTGCCAAATGGCTGCTGGTCTTCCTGCATGTGTGCTGAAAAGGACATAAATATTTTTCGTTTCTTACCTCACACAGAGCTTGCACATACATTGCTGGAGGATTTAGTGAACATAGTGATTTGAGTCTGCTGTGTAAATTAAGAGTGCTCTAGAGTTTTACAACTGCAAAACTGATTTTATAAAAATACCAAATGAAAGTAGAATTTACTGCATAAAACATCTGTTTTCATTGGTCTTTAGATGAAAACAAAGTAAAATGAAAACAAGTATTTGAGCCAAAGATGTTAAACTCATAGGCTTAAGTCAAGTTATAAGTCATTATTTAATATCTAAATAAGTGGCCTAATCAGCAAACATGTTAAATACCAGCTTATTCTAGCAACTTTCTTTACTGAGTGTTCTGCACAATTCAGTGATGAAACTAGTAATTTGAGTACATAAAATACGGTTTTAGACACTTCTGAAAATACTTGACCTTTACAATACTACTTTGTGAAGACGTCTTTTCAAATAAAAAATAAGGAATTTTTGTATATACTGACATGTTCTTAAAACACTTTGAATTCCTTTTCTAAAAAAGTTACTGTTTTTTTCAAAGAGCTTTTCACAAGAATAGTTACACAACCTGGTGGTCTGATGAAGAGTAACTGATTGCAAAATAATTAATTTAGATGATAACTTCTTTTATTCATTCAGAGACATTCTTCAGTTATGTGTAGGTTCTATTGCTAATAGGTTGATACGTGTTTACTACAGTAGTCAAATTCTAAAAATGACATGCTTAATGGCATATTATTTTCTCTGAAATATTCATTACCCGTGACACAAGAACTGGTTGAATGCCTGTCAAAATTATGGTACTTCCTAACACAGTAACTTTTCTATCCATTTAACCATTTTTATTAATTTTAATACTGTTTCATCATACATCACTTTTACTTGATTTCAGATAGACATAAGAATTGACAAGGTTCTGAAAACAATTAATGTCAGATTGTTATTTTCCAGGTTTTCTAAAAGCACTATTACTTAGATTCTGTTTAATTCCAGAAGCTGCAATGAAATCTTCATTTTGCAGCTAATGATTTTTCATAGTCCACTAGCATCCCATAAACTTTACTCTTCTCACTTCTTTACTTTGTGGGTTTGATAATTTCACACATACTTAGCCTGTGCTTCCCCTTAACTTTAGCCTCACAGATGATGAAGTCTTCTTTTTCAATGCAGTATAACATCATCAAACATATGTCCTATGGCCCTCTCAGCATTTTCCAGATAATTCTGTGAAGGTAATTGGCAAATGTTCATTCTTTCTCTTTTGAAATAACCCTGTATTATCAAAGATTTGTAATACAGGTATTTTCTTTCTACACAAAAAAAGACACTTGGTTTAGGTGAAATTGTATGCCACCTTAGTTTTCTAAAATATCTCAAAATGCAAATTTTCTAAAAACTGCAAACAGCATATATTCACTGCAGATATTGGTCAGTTTTGAGAATAATGATATTTGTAGCATTTGTTTTTCCCACTTTCCCACACATGTTAATTGCTGGTATTGTAAACAGACCTTAAAAAATACTGCAGATTTTTACAAGTGACATCTTTACTCATGTTTATACCAAAATCATCCATCCAAATCAAAAGCTGAAGAGCCAAGAAGCTGTTTCTATCATGACAGTTCACTTGAGCAAAGTAGTTTTGTGTAGATTTGTTAGTACATGATGTCTTCTGCTGTAACATTTGCTTCTTCTGTTTTAGTCTTAATTTGAGGGAAATTAATCCCACTAATGGCTATTAGCAGCAAATTTACTGCATGTGCTGTGGCACTTGCCACACAAAGCCAAAAACAGTCTTCAAACTGTTCTTCTAAGATAACAAATTGAAAGACATTTTCCCGAAAATTGGCAATTCTTTCTGTGAGGTGGTGAAGTTTCACAGCAGCCATAAAGCTGGTGACTGCGAGTACTATAAATCCACCTGCAACAAAATGAAAGAAGTATTTACTGTTATCAAAACAAGACAGACATTTTGGCTGTGCTTCAGAAGGCTTATTGCATACAACAGTGAGCATTATACAGAGCAGGGATAGACTTAGGCATGGCTGAAACACCTTCAAAATGCTTAGTCTTTATCGTATGGCCAAATATCATACCAGCATTTGTAATAAAGTCCTTTTATCAGTGATAAGGAGCCTAAAGACCGGCATTCACGGCTCCTGTAAAAAGTTGACTAGACACAAGCTGACAGTTCTGTTTTGATAGATGAGAATTCACTGCTAACTTCATTTTATTCACAAGTATTTAAGTCAAGGAGATACTTAGTAAGGCAAGAGAAGGAACTTTTAACTTTTTGTATGAAGGTGACTAATGAAAAATACTGGTAAATAATTTTACCTGCAAGGAAGTTCCAAAGGCATGCTCCTGCTGGACCTTTAATAGCCCGGTAAGGAACTTTTATTGCGTTAAGAATGCAGAATCCAAAACTGACCAGAGAAAAGAAAATGGCCACACAGAGGAACATTATAATCATCACATGCAGGCCTGTATTCAGCTTTTTCACCATGTGTGGGAAAACTGTCAAGAAAAAAAATCATCTATTCAGCATGTATTTTTTCTTGACAACAGTAAACATCACGCTGTGCTGGGGCTACAAATTTAAATTGTACTTAAACAAGACTATTTTTTACAGAGGCAGTCAATTCAGGTAGTTACACGCATCTTAGTTCATGATGCTTTATTTGTCACTACATCAGACAAGCCAGGGATATTCTGCTACAGGAATAATCCTTCATACAGGGTCTGTGAATAAGGATTCAGGCTTAAGTCCTGTTTTATTTATCTGGTTGTGTTAATGTCTTTATCTCTGCTGCTGTATTGTCTGCTGCATTCTCTTCTCTCTCTTTTTTCACCTCTGCTCTCCATCCCAAACTCCATTTTTTGAGCTTCCAATTCCTGTCCCATGCTCTTAGTCTCATCCCTTTGAAGTCTGATATTCCCAGTTTCCTTGTCCAGCCCCTTGCTCTCTAAAATATCACTCCTTTCTGTGTTTATTTTCTCATGTTATTCTTCTTTCTCTCTCTTCCTCTCTTTAATACTGGCTCCAGTGAGATCTACTCTGATTTCATACTTCCTAATCCCACAGGTTTTCACTTTAATATTCCCTTCTTGGTTCCTCATCTAGTGTTTATGAGCCTTTTATGCTCTTCTGGGTATCTGGCAGCGTTTTAGTTGCATCTGTAGGAAGCTTGTAAAGTATTGCAGTCAGGTGGGTTTTAGGTGAGGTGCTTTACATGTTTTGCTATAGGCACGAGCTCTTCCTCAGCTGCCTGTCTCTCGCCTGTCTCTAAAGAACAGTAACTTTCTTGGTTTTGTCTTCACAGACAGAGTTACTTTGTGGGAGGGCCAGATTGGCCAGCAGCAGGGAAGCGTGGAGCACCTGAGTATTCAGTTTATCCTGCAGCCCTTTGGTAACAGAATCAGAAGAAATCTGAATAGGGAATTGTAGGTGACATGCTGACTGACAGGAAAGAGAGAAACTGATTGCGAAGAAGCTGATGAAGAAGAGCCCTTCAGGTTGTGTAGCACTGCAGTCATACAAGTTTTGAAGAACTAACTGCCTAATTACTATAAAGTTACTAATTTGTTTACATTAGAAACAAATAGATTGCTTCCTGTGCTGCATAACTGAAAAAAAAAAAAAACAAACAAGCCACATAAAAAGTAGGCAGCAATAATTGGTAGATGTCGCAGTGAATCTCAAGCGTGCAATTTGGTCATCATGACATGACAGAATTCTAGTAGATCATGTAGAAAACTTCACACTGTACAAATTCCATACAAAAATTCATGATTCAAAAATTCTGCCTTTTCAGTAGCTCATTCTGGGGTTGTAGTTGGGTCTGGTATACGTGGGAACTACAGAAGAGACTCCCAACAAGAAGAAAGGAGGGAAGTAAATGAGAATCAGAAGTATACATGAGAAATGGGAAGCCAGAAACTAGCTTGCTTTCTTAACTGGCTAAATGGCAGAACTCAAAGGGTTGTAGTGAATGGGTCTACACCTGGCTGGTGACCGGTCACCAACGGTGTTCCTCAGGGCTCAATTCTAGGGCCAGTTCNTGGAAGAGGCTTCCTAGGGAAGTGGTTGATGCCCCAAGCCTGTCAGTGTTTAAGAGGCATTTGGACAATGCCTTAATAATGGGCTTGAACTTTTGGTCAGCCCTGAAGGGGTCAGGCAGTTGGACTAGATGATTGTTGTAGATCCTTTCCAACTGAAGTAGTCTAGCCTTAAAGTAACTGGCAGTGGAACAACAAGGCACATGGAATTTAGCGTTCTTACAAACCAACAGAGTTTTTAGGGTGGTTGTAAAGATTCTTTTGCCTTTTTTCTGAGGTGCTCAGCCAAATCCCAAAGACGTGACGAGTGAGCCTGGCTTAGTACGCAGAAATAAGGGGGGGGGGATATTGCCATGGAGGCTCCTGACACATTCCACCTGTGTTTGCTATGCACAGGCAAAACGCCTGGCTTCCCCAGCTCGTTCTCAGGGCTTGGTGCAGTTGTCAAAACATAAGCATCTTACACCACTTTAGATGCCTCAGGACTACCGTAACAACCATCTGGGTTTAATATACATGCCGCGCTATGTATGGGACACCTCCAGAAGCAGCATCTGGAGGCCAGAGGATACACCTTGAGGAGTCTAATATAGCACTGGACACCAGTTATGGCAATTGAATCATGCTGTCACCGTCCCAGTTAACAGAGAGTGTGCCAGCTGCAAGCCTACTCTAGTGAACGTTAACACAGTGAAAGGCGATGTACTAATAACTGTATATTATTGCAATTTGGAATTCCAAAGTGTCAGAGCTGCTGCAGTACTGCAGGATATGAGGTGCTAGCTTTCTGTCTTGCTCTGTGCTGCCTGTGCAGTCCATTTATGCTAACACGTTACCCAAGAAAAGTGTCCCATGTCTTGCTCCCCAGTAAATTCGGAATGCTTGGAGATTAAGGGGAACATTCAAAGCAAAAAAAGTCAAGTCAGACCCAGAAACCACAGAAGTCATGCTGGCCATTGTGCAAAAGTATTTAACAGCTTTGTATACTCTCATGATACCATTTTGAAATCAGTATTGTGAAAGTATCAAACCCGATAGAGCTATTAAAATGTTTAAAAGGGAAAACCTCTGGGACGCTTGTTTACCTAAATGCATGGTTGTGCCCACTGCACTTAATGACCCAATTTTACAGTCCTAATAGGGAGAATTCTTACTAGCTTTAGTGAGAGCTTTGTTTTTCTAAGGAGTATAGGATCACATCCTCCAAATACGTATCGATGCAGTCCAGAGTGATGGTGGAACATTAGGCCTTCCTCTCAGGATACACAGTAATTAATCAGAAAGTTTATTAAAGACCTCAGAAAGTTGTACAGAGATTTAAAGGAGATTGACTACTTAAAAAGTACCCAATTCTTCTCTCTGGCAGGATAGGGTAAAAAAACTGTGACTGTATTTCTGAATGACCTGCAGAGGAGCATAGCAGAGCTTGAAGAGCTTTGACTTGATGGCCTGTCTGCCAGCCATTCAAACTCACTAGACAAAGCATTTGAGCATGACTGCTATGCCCATGTCATGAAATTGCAGCTGCACTCAGAGCTTGAGCAAGACTTGCTTATTGTAAAAGCGACTAGTCCAAATTCATCACAGCTTAACAACTGTTCATGCTGATCTAAGTTGAGGTTACTCTGTTTCTCTTCTCCATTCCCTCTGAAGTCCCACAGTCCTGCCTGCCTTCGAGTTTTTATAGTGGTGCTTGTGCAGACTTTTTTTTTTAGGTTAATTTTTTGGCCAGATTGACTTCCTGAACTACCTCACCACAACAACTGCCAGAGCCATTGCAATGGACAGGGCAGGACAGATTTGCTGTGGGCCAGGGAAAGGGTGAGACTGCAGCAGCTTCAACTCATATGGGTTTAGGTTGCGGTGAATCTGCACACTGAACTGAAAATCTGCAATGCAAAATATCATTTTCACTACAGCAGAGGATGTATGAAAACTGGAAATCATCCAAAGTGCAGATCAACATCTGAGTGCTTTTGAGACCTGAAGAAAATCTTTCAAGTTAAAAGGAACACATTTATAAGAGTTTCTAAAGAGTTCAGCAATTTCCTCTCTCCAAAGTTACCAGAAAAAAGGTAAAAATTTCTTCAACATGTTAATAAAGTTAGGAGTATCTGCTATGGCAGACATCTGCATTAGGACAGCTAGAGAAATGCAGAAATGTGGCCAGCTAAATAAACCTCTATTTCTTAAATGAAAAAAAAAGAGGAGGGCATTCAACAGAGAAGGCAAGGACAGAGGCACAGAGAAAGAGCAACACTTGGCATAGGAAAGAGTCAGTCAAGGGGAAAAAGTCAGGGTCATCTCCAAATGACTCTCACTCCCTTTAGAAGACTACAAGGAAACTGTCTATCTAGCCCTAGGGATTTTTTTTCCCATCTTGATTCCAGGATTACAGAATATAACAGGAAGAAAAAAGCTAGCCTGAAATGGTAGAGATTTTACATTCCCACTCAGATCCCAAACCATAAAGACCACAAGTCAGCCACAAATATAAATTTAATAATAATGACTTGCATTCTGTAAGTTCTGTAAAAAAATATCATACAGTGCTTTTAAAGTTTAACTAGACATTAGACTAAAGATTCAACCAAAATTGTACTTACTTGTGAATTTGGAACGCCGCCCACCCAACCCACACTGGCGTATTTTGCCACCCCGAAAGAGTCCGTAGTAAATTTCTCCAATGAACTTGACCAGCTCTGGATTTGTGGCATTGACCAAATCAGCTCCTGTCTTGCAAAGGATCTTTCCAGTCATCCACTTTGGGGTCCCCATTGCAACAACAATCAAGATAAAAGCCACAAAATTTATTAGAGAAGCCAAGGCAAATAAAGTCTTTTTAAAACAGCCAGGCATCCTAGTGGTTTCAGGGAATCATCTCCAAGGCCTCTCTGCAGCAGTCAGGTGCATTTCCCATTTTTTCTCATGCTCCAAAATCCACAAATGAATAGCAGGCGTTTCAAAATACATCTCATTGTATTTTGAAGCCCCAGAAATTAATCTGTACGGTTGAAAATCAAGTCCAAAAATATATTTTGCTGCGACAACATCCTGAAATGGTTGCAAGTCACAGCTTCATTGCGCTGT
>VYXH01012551.1:66854-110633 GCA_013397275.1 Burhinus bistriatus | reverse complement strand
AAATCACCCCCCCTTCCCCTTTTTTATTTTTTTTTTTTTTTTTTTTAACTTGGAAAAACCTTGCCACTTTGACATTTGAAACTCCAGGCCTTTTCCTTTGAGATGTTCTGAAAATCCTGTGTGTGCACTGTTAAAGCCTTATGGATTTCTCTGGGCTTCTGACCAGCTCTGAAGGTCTGAATCCAGTGATTGCATTGCTAGTTTACAGCATACATAGAAATCACTAGAGAGGGCAATAGGAAAAGAAGTAATAGGCTTTTATTTCATGCTTCCTGTCAATATACCTGATAGTAGTATTTTTTTTTTCTCCTTCCTCATCACCCTGTTTTATCCGTTTATTTTAAAACAGAACGTTTTATGACTGGGTGACACGAAAGAATCGACCAAACTCAGGGAGTCTAATGCAGGTGATAACTACAGGAGGGAAGACTGAACTAGTTGCAGCACATCTTTGATGTCAGTCACTTAAGACAGTGGAACTTCAGCAAAGGAGAAGCTATGGAAAATCTGTCTGCCAGTATAATTGGATGGTATTCTGTATCCAGTGATTGTAGTTATGTCATTAATGGAACCAGATTTCAAGTACTATTTCTGTGCTGTCAGTTGTATGCTATTGGCATTTGTTTACCAACAAGTATCAAGTATTTGTCTCTAGGTGAAAGTTGCAGGCTTTAAAGTCTGTAGATGTCCTGATTCTGAGCATTATACGTCAATTTACCCATTTTCTCTGAAATGGGAATTGTGCTTAGTTATGTCATGTAATTGCATATATAATGGTTGGATTTTTTTTTCTCAGTCAGTAAGCGTTTCTGGCAACTTACTGTGAATCTTTCAGTAGTTTGTCTTTTTCTGCCTGAGAATACAACCCTGCCCCTGCATATTATGTTGGCTGTAATTATAGTCGTATGTAATGTCCTAGTCTTGTAACATTTTTCTTGTAAATGCTCCACTTGAGTTAATGGAACTGTATAGAGATTACTCACTTGAGGAGGAGTTCCTCATTTGCCTTACAGTTTATAAGCTGCTATCAGGCCTACAGTTGTAGGATAAACCAGTTGTTCTGCCAAATGATTAGTGTATCTTTGTGTTAGTCATGATGGTTCTTTACTTTTTCAAAAAGCAAGTGTTGTAAAGAAATACTGGAAAAAGCATACACACTTGTACTTGAGTATGGAACTTTTTGTGCTAAAT
Organism: Burhinus bistriatus; assembly: GCA_013397275.1. Taxonomy (NCBI): domain Eukaryota; kingdom Metazoa; phylum Chordata; class Aves; order Charadriiformes; family Burhinidae; genus Burhinus; species Burhinus bistriatus. The sequence continues at coordinate 109,442 of VYXH01012551.1, read as the reverse complement.
AAAAGTATATTGTTTTATGTATTGGGCTGTCTCCATCACTATAATCCAAATACCTGGATAACGTTTTAATCAGTTTAACTGAGTTTGCAGTTCAATTATGGCAAAGGACTTCCTTTTTTTACTTATTTCTTTCTGATCGTGCTGCATAAAATACATTTCTGTGGTACAGGTGCAGAAGAGCTACTAGCCATGCATAGAGGCAGGCCTTCAGCTGGAGCAAATGTGTTCTTTAATCCAGCCACGTTACATGGAAATATAGTTTGGTTGCAGAGTGGAAGCATGGCCTATTCTGAACATAGACTTATGTGGAACCAGTACTGTTAGGTTTTTTTGGAACATCCTGAAAACAGTTGAACATGCAAAGCTGTATGTACGCTCTCCCTATGCACTTTTAAAAAAGTAACTTCAGGGTTGTGTTGGGAAGGATTTGCTGCCGTTTGCTTTCCCCTCTTCCCACTAGGAAAAGCTCGCATGTGCCCATGTAGGTTTTAACATGGTCATATGGCTGCACGATTGCTTTTTTTTTGGTATGACTGTCCCTTTACTCATTTTGTTCTGCTTGATGCCAAGGTGTAGAAGGGAATTTTTATGTCCTGTCAAATCAGTTAGGAACTGTCAATTCATGAAGCTGCATTTGACTTTACATGGAAGACTTGCAACCATACTGTTTGATCAGCGATTTCTACAGGCTAATAGTACTGTCAAAAACTGCGAGGCACTGATAAGGAATGAAACACTAAGGTGTTCCTCAATTATTCTGGAAAAGGGAAGAGCTATTGTACTACAAGCTTACATGATTTGAAGACTTCCCTTTGCCAAGCTAGTTGAATTTCCAGGTTGCTTTCAAATTGCTGTGTTGTCTTTCAAAGATCTATTGAATTGCGTCTCAGTCTGCTCCCTGAAGAGCGGATCAAACTCTTGAATGGTGAAGGGAGCACAGCTGGGATTCCAGCTGTTCATTCATACATCTATGTAAGAGCACAGGGCCAAGGACCTAGCAGGCTGTATGGCTCGTGGATGTTTTTGCAGAATTTGCTGTGGCAGAAGATGACAACACAGCAAATGGGACTAAGATAAGCAGAGAATCTTTTACTTCCTAAGGGCTACAGGGGCTTTTCAGGCATCTTTTGTAGATTATGTGCACATACCTGGACCTTAATGTTGTTATTAATAACCTGGTGAAGAAGGCAAATGGCTGGTCATTGGTCATGTGGAATTAAGTTGAAGGTTGTGACTAACCAACCCTGAGATTATACAGGAGGAAAGAGGGAAACCAGGTTTAAATTTTGGTAGAGAACAGAAGGTCAGAAAAAGACAATGAGCTGCAATCCAAGCATTTCAGAAGCTAGATTCATTCCTCCTCCTTCACTAGAAAAGCCTGATGGTCCTGGTAGGAAAATCTGAGGCAGATCTGTGATTCTGACCTAGATGTTTCAGGTATGCTCTGCCAGTGCCAACTAGAAATAGAGCCTCGAAAACAGGGGAGGTGTCTATGCTAAGGAGAGGGTCACTGAGCTTGTGGGGGCCTAACCTGGCTAGATGTCTCCCTCCGTGTCATATTGCATGGATGCACCAGTGGAGGTCTAGAAGCAGAACAGCTATGTTAGGACAGTGTTGAACATGAAGCAGTGCTACCAGTTACTGTGTGCTGCTGTACGTGTGCAGCTCTAGCTCCAGTGCTGGTTGAATACCGCACAGGGGTCTGCTGTGCATATCCTGACTACTGCTCTCACCCAGCTAATTAAATGAAAGGCTGTAGTTATTGTCAGAAAGAGTAGCTGTATTATCACATGAGGTGGAAGAAATCCATGTTGAATGGAGTGTGAACATAGTAACAGGACCATTGTTCTCAAATGAGCTGTCCTTCTTCTGTTCTTGCTTGAAGGGGGAAGAATGGTAGAAAACACGAGCAATTTCTGTTCCGTGAAAGGTGTCTACCCCAGTGTCCTCATTCAAATTGTACTGGTGCCTACTGGATAAGAAGCAGTAATACAGATATTGGAAACAATAATATGTTGACTATAGCAATGTAAAAGTGGTGAAATATGCTGACTGTGAAACAGTGAATAGTGTTAAAACGTAACTGTGAATGGAAGACTGTTGACTGGATTATTAACTTTTATCAGTTGCAGGTATGAATGGAAAGATATGAAAATGGCATTATTGAAGCTTGAGAGTGAGAATAAAGGTGTTGTCAAGTGTATGTCAAGCTTGCTGCTAGAGGTGAGAGATTTAACCTGGGGAGTTTGATGGAAAAGAAGCTTTATGTGACCAGTTTCATCCTGTGTCTCTAACAAACTTTATTCCAGTTAAGTAATTGTCTAGGAAAAAAAGCCACCCTGACACTGGAAACATTTGAGTTGCCTGGCTCCTTCAGCAGACTCAGACATCTTTTGGTTCTGCAATGAGAAGGAAAGATGCAGTTTGTGGGAACTGCAGGGAGTTAATCCATACTGAACACAGACACAACTGGAGACTGCAGGTCTGTTGTGAAGATTTTCGTAGAATGCTTTGGGTTGGAAGGGACCTTTGAAGATCATCTAGTCCAACCCCCATGTCACAGGCAGGGACAACTTAGTGCTTCTTACAGAAGTGCAGTACCTGATGAATTTCCACTCTAGTGTTGTTGAGAACCCCTGAATTGTTCAGCATATTGTACTATTTATGTGGCACCATCAACAACAATGTCCTTTAATTTTAGGAATGCAATATTTATTAATTTCTTATATATATTAAGCAGCTGAATTTACCATTTTTTTATTTAGGACTGTACAACTGGTGTCATAAAAAAATTCACATGCATAGATCCAATTTAGTACCGCACTTTTCTATACAACCTCCTTTTGAAGATGTGTACTACTGTTTACTAAAGAAAGATGGGTGAGGTCTGGGGAAAAAGGAAACACAAATTGTGCCACACAGATCAGTCCTGCTCTTACGCTCTAACCCATTTGTGCTTAGCATTCTCATTTTCACAGGAGGAGCAGTCTACCCCTTCTTAGAAAAGGGATGTTTCCAGACCTGAGCCAATGTGTCTTTGAAAAGATGATGCAATTAGATGGTACATCCTGGACGCCAGGTACCCACCAAAGCTGCTCTGTCACTTGCCTTCCTCAGGTGGACAGGGGAGGGTGAATATAATGAAAGACTTACTGGTCAAGGACAGGGAGAGATCACTCAGCAATTACCATCATGGGCAAAACAGACCCGACTTGGGGAAATAAGTTTAATTTATTACCAATCAAATCAGAGTAGGGTAATGAGAAATAAAACCTAAATCTTAAAACACCTTCCTCCCACCCCTCCCTTCTTCCCGGGCTCAGCTTCGTTCCCAATTTTCTCTACCTCCTCCCCCCAGCAGCGCAGGGGGACGGGGAATGAGGGTTGCTGTCAGTTCATCACACGTTGTCTCTGCCGCTGCTTCCTCCTCAGGGAGAGGACTCCTCACACTCTTCCCCTGCTCCACTGTGGGGTCCCTCCCACGGGAGGCGGTCCTCCATAAACTTCTCCAACATGAGTCCTTCCCACAGGCTGCAGTTCTTCACAAGCTACTCCAACGTGGGTCCTTTCCACTGGGTGCAGTTCTTCAGGAACAGACTGCTCCAGTGTGGATCCCCATGGGGTCACAAGTCCTGCCAGCAAACCTGCTCCAGCGTGGGCTCCTCCCTCCACAAGTTCACAGGTCCTGCCAGGAGCCTGCTCCAGTGCGGGCTTCCCATGGTGTAACAGCCTCCTTCAGGCATCCACCTGCCCTGGTGTGGGGTCCTCCATGGGCTGCAGGGGGACAGCCTGCCTCACCATGGTCTTCACAGGCTGCAGGGGAAACTCTGCTCTGGGGCCTGGAGCACTTCCTCCCCCTCCTTCTTCACTGACCTTGGTGTCTGCAGTTGTTTCTCTCACATCTTCTCAGTTCTCTCTTCCGGCTGCAATTGTGCGGTTTTGGGTTGGGGTTTTTTTTCCCCCTTCTTAAATATGTTATCCCAGAGGCGCTACCACCATTGCTGGTGGGCTCAGCCTTGGGCAGCAGCGGGTTTGTCTTGGAGCTGGCTAGCATTGGCTCTATTGGACATAGGGGAAGCTTCTAGCAGCTTCTTACAGAAGCCACCCCTGTAGCCCCCCGCTGCAAAAACCTCGCCGAGCAAACCCGATACACAGGCCTAAGTAGGCGAGAACCTGCCCTGCTGTTTGGACTGAGGCCACCATCCTGCAAAGCCTGACCCGTGTATGGTCCTGTTGCTTTGCAGAACCTTTGGTTCATTACAGAACTGAGTCCGAAATGTCTTCAGATTTCACTGTGAAGGGAAATTTCATGTATTTTACCAACAGGTTTAATTAGTTTTTCAAAGGTATACTTTTATGGGAAAATTAGTTTTTTACCAATTAGCTAATAACGATTGCCACAAAATAAAGGTTTAAAATTGTGCTTTGCACCCAAGGAAAACAGATGGAATTGTTTCCAAATATGATGGTAGCTGAGTCATTCAGCAGTTGCAGTTCTACATTCACCCAAAATTTCACTTTGAAACCTTTTGATGAAGTAATTCATTATGCTAAACAAGCACAATTTTTTATAGTGGAATGAAAACCACCACCACAACAAAAAGTAACATTATCTTGTTTCTTCTTCCTTCTATTGGCTCACTGGAAGAAAACAGATGGGAACCGTAATAGCACACAGAGATGCTTCAGACTAACCCTTGCAGTGTTGAACAAGGTGAGAAGTAGGCAGACATCCGAAAAGCATTGCAGAAGTCAATAGCAAATGTCACTTGAGATTTAGATCCCCGTCAGACACTGTCATTCTGGCACTTCCCGAAACACCATGTTCTAAAGGATTTGCTTTACAAATACGACCAGTCTCAACACTGTCTGCGAGGACTCTTGAGGGATGTGATCACAGACTCCCGCGGCTGAGTTGAGTCTGGTCTTTAGGAATGCCAGTAGAGGGCAGAAACTTCCAATACATCGGGGAGATTTCTCTGCTGCTAGGAATGTGTAACTATGTTCTTTTTGGCAGCGAGGATTTTAATTGTGCCACAGCCTCTACCGAGAGGCTCATTTTGCATTCTTGCCTTATTGCCCACAATCCAAGCTTTCTGGCCTTTCCTACATGGAGCACATGCAGCCTGTTACGTATACCACTTCCAGAAACCGTTCCATGTGTTTCAAACAAAACAAACCAAAACACAACAACGAAAAAAACCAAACAACAACAACACACAAAGAAACACCCAACAGAAACAGAAGCCAAGGCTGTGAAGGGAGTCCCACAGCAGGGTGTAGCATTACTGTTGACATGTTATCAGCAAGTGGATTGTCAATCGGTATTCTGTAACACAGCTTTAAGGGCTCGGACACAATAGGAAGGGAAACAGGTTATTTATCTTCTGTACTGCACATAAGGATTGCAAGAATTTCCTAACCCAACCAAAAGAACCAGCATCTATTCAGACCAGACTGGTATTAACAAAGAGATGGAATTTGGAGACATAAAAATGAATTACTATGGGGTTTTGAATGTGAAAGTTTTAACTCCTTTGCCTGTGAAACGAAGGACTAGATAATATTTTAAAAAGCATTATTTCGGAAGGAACAAGCAGTATCAAGCCTGTCTGACACAGCTGTCATTTCTATAGTTTAATATGAATTATCCAGTGCCTCCTGTAGATAGGAACTATACCACTAATCACAGTATTTTTCTTGTATGAACTTGCTCTTAAATACAGTTATTAAGTATGTACCAGGACATTCTTACAAATGAAAAGTATAGAAAAACCTTAAGATTGGAGCCCCTGGTTTCTGTTCCTGCTTCAGCTACTGGTCTGGTGGAAGACTTTGACTACATCTCTGCATCCATACCTCATATCCCAAATATGTATGAGACCATTTTAAAGTTGATTTAAAGCTGATGAAAATCAAAACATATGAATGAAATACAATTATCTCTCTGTGACTGCAGTAATAGAGACTCAAAATACCTCTTTTGTCATTGGTCTCATTGAAATTAATGTAAAATTGTGACCACAAGCCGAAGTCATATCACTTTGCTACTAGTCATATTTGGTGATTTGCAAAAGTAGTACAATGCCAAAGATTACCTCAGCCAGGTAATTTGGTCATCACTTACCTGTGTATCTGGTAGTAGGCAGTGGTATTTTCTATCCAGCAAAACAGGCATTAATTTTTCATGCCTATCACAGCTGGAATTTAAAAATAAAATGCTGTTTTTAATTTTGAACAAACCAATTGCCCTTTCTGCCACTGTATCCTTACATCTTAGTGAGACAAGGCTGAGAAATAATACAAATGGGCCCCATATTAGATTCGGGATTCACATGAGTTAGCGTGACGGTTAGCTTTTTTTATTTAAGCCCATACACAAACATTACCTGGAAGAAAAAAGTCTCTTTAACCCCCAAGAACGTACTTTTTCCAAATTATTATGATCCTGCTCATATGCTCAGACTCCCAGATTTTTCTCCATCCTCCATGTGAAGAAAGACCAGACTCTCAAAATGCCAGCAGCTAGTTATCAAAATCAGCGCACGCTATCCTGGACAGCAGGGCGCAGCTATGTATGTCTAAAGTAAGTGCCTTAAGCATACAGCATTGCACTAATGGAACGAAGCAGTCCATAATCCAGCAGGTGTTAATGACCTAGTTTACCCACATTAGCTGATAAATAGCTTTAACTCCACTAATTTTTGTGAATAACAGGTTTCCTTTCTCCTTACAAACCCCCCCTCCAAAACTTCCTGTTTGCAAATTTAGGCCTATCTTCAACCAAAGTGTTACCCTGCAAACCTTTACACCATCTGTATAGCTGACATGTAGGGAAACCATGCTATTAGCAATATGAGGCTACACAGACGCGTAAAAACATGTATCCTCCCCCCTTCCCCAGTCTTGGCTTCCCTTATTTTCCCTGTGGATTACTGTCTCTCAGCCCAAATTTGCTCAGAGAGGTGTCAGGCAGTGTAGGAGGTTGAGGTGCTGTGTGCCTAATGGTTTTCTGCTCCGCTTTCCCTACTGGGAACGTATGTAAATTCAAAGCCACAGAGATGGATAAAAGTATCTTTCAGAAAGTAAGAGTTGAATTTTCAGACAAGGTAATAGTTAATTCTTTCATGAGGGTCTGATACCTTTTGAAATAGTGTTTAAAACTGGAGGAAAACAGGAATTGCCACTCTCGAAGTGCCCACTATTCATTTCCAGTGGAGGCTTAATTTTCAAATTAGCATCTTCTCCTTGACCCTGGCGCTTTTAGTTAGTAATTTGCCAAAAACACTGGACTTCAGATAAGAGGCTACACCTCCTGTTTTTCTAACTTCTGGTTTCACAGTTGTTAAGTGGTTTAAGTCAATACTTTCTATTCAGGAAGAGATACTAGGTGCATCTGCTGTCATGTACATCTGCTACAACAAAATTACTTAAGTAAGCACCTTCAGGATTAAGGCTTTCTAAAAGCTGCAGCAAATTTGAATTACATTCCATCGTTTGATGCATTAATTTCACCTGAACTATAGTCAACAGGGAACAGACGAAAACAGAGCAATTGCTTTGTACACGGCTGCATTCTGTGGATTTTGTGCAGAGACTCTGAGTGCAGCTAAACATGTCATGATTAGGAAAATTCTTAATGTTTAGGGGTTTTTTTTTTCCTATAATGATTTTTTCACTGAGGGTGGCATTTACAGTGTAATTTTGAAGTTCAGCAGGAAAAAAGAGGAATTGATCTTAAGTAGTTTTGTTCCACTTACTCATTGTTAAACTTACTATTTTTTGCCCTATTAGTTTTTTTGAGATCTCAATCAAAAACACTTTATGTGAGGCATGATTCCAGCCACTGTGATTATAGGTGCTTTGAACTGCTGAGCAAAGTAGATCTGTTAAGAAGAGAGGGTCTCTGGTGGGGCTGAACTCATGCTAGAGCTTTAGAGCCCAGCCTATTCTAATGGAGAACAAGTGGGAGCAGTACTGGAGGGTGATGGTGATACTGAAGACCGGGATAAAACGAAGGGCTGAAATGAGAAAAGCAAACATGGACATGGGAAAGAGGGAGGTTACTCTTCAAACTGAAGATAAAAATATGAGCCCAGAACACCAGTATACGGCAAGAAGTGGAGCTGTGCAACACCTCGTTTTCTTGTTGAGTAACAGCGCAAAGCTCGGGTTGTACTAGTGCTAATTGGCAGCGTTTGGTGTGAGGGTATCAACAGCATATAGAAGGATCAACGTTCTAGGTAAAGATACAAGTCGTGGATTTATGACCCAGAGGGGAAAAAAAAGCTTGAGAGAGGCAAATTTTGAATTAAGAATTAACCAAAGCAGGCATGACTATTAACAAGGTATTTTCCTCTCTTGCTTGATTCTTTCTGGGTTAAGGGAACCAAGACTCCACGCATTCTTCATGCAGTCACGAAAAAAAATCAACTAACCGGGTCAATCTCCAATACAGTGGAAATTATCAGCCAGGTTATAGAAACAATGTAGCTGTTCCAATCAGAAAAGATAACATTTTAACCCCTGTTTTGTATTTCCTGAAGAAAGAAGGCTATCTCCTGTTGCTAACATCAGAAACCAACCCTCCTTGTAGTAACGCAGTCCTCCCAAATGTATCTAATGAATTACACTACCTGTGTTTCGTGGGTGAGCAGAACAGTCCACCATGTTGATGGGAAGCTTCTCCAATCATTTAAAATGAGTATTAAAAGACTATCAGGTGCTTATTGGCAGCATAAGTTGTAATTTGGATTAAAACATATAATGTGGTCTCATTGAACTTAGGGGAAACAAACGGCTTTGAATTCTACATCCTTCTGCTCATACCAGGAGGTGGAACACCCGTAACATCACTGCAGAAATTTAAAATGTGGTTCTTTTCACTGTCAGCATCTTCTGTTACCCCAGGCAGTTACAATTTCTGTGGGGAAACTAGAGGTATAAGGAGGACTTAGTGGAAGGATTGGGTGAGAAAGAAAAGATAATGAACAAGACTGGGACACTGTGACCTATAAAGTTAATTGGTGAGTGGGGAGAGATGTGGAAAATGGAAGATAAAGTCTAGGATCATTCTGGAGCTGGAAATAAAATCCACCTCCACAATTTTCCACCACAGCCTTCTACTGCCCTCTATGTTCTCAGTTATATCCAGGCTTATTTTAGTAATAGCAGCCTCCCCATTATGTCTCTCACTGTTGCCCGGTTACCTCTGCTTCTCTGCAGCCCTCTTTTATTTTAAGGAGTGTACGAGACGAAGTTTAGGCTCCCTTCAGTTCTTCCCACTTTTCAGAAGACACTCAGATAACTTGTCATAACCAGTATGAAATATTACATGGAGAGACTCTGCATGATGAAAGACATCAATGCTTCAGTGCTTGCACTGGTGATGAAACTGGCATTTTGAGTTGTTAGTGCCCTGAGAAGAATGTTCTCCACTGCTACTAGCTTAATAACCTGAAGTTGTGAAATGTTTCATGGCAAGTGCAGCGAAAATGAAACTACAAAATGTCCAATTTGTTGCTACTCACTGCAATCGACCTTATCATACCAAGATCCCTGTCTGTACAGTTGTTTGGAATCATTATTTGAAAGCCAAGTTGTCTTCCACTCACTGAAAAATTGGTTTTGGAAAACTAAACATTTCACTTGTAAATTTTTGGCTAATCCGATGATTCTTGTCAAATGAACGAGTGTAAGACAGAGAAAGTGGATCTTACAAGTTTCAAAACAGATTCTAGCAGTGTCAGTGTCACATCTGTGAGTCTTGTTAGCCAGTGGTACTAACTTCAGGTATGCCAAACTGAAATTTCTGCCTATACAAAGTCCTGAAGTCCCTATAGGTTCCTATAGGTCCTGATCCTGAATATGGTTTAGTGACCTCCACTGTCACCCAAACCAGCCAGATATTTCAGACTGGAATACAGACTAGCTTTAAATTAACCCAGATATGGCAAGAGTACAGGCATCATAGATCAAGGTCCAGCCTGAGCTATTTACTTAACTTAGAAACAGTTAAAAAAATTAATAATAATGCACCTGTAATCTTCTTTCCTAAAATGCCAAAGAAAACATGTTAATTTTCATTTCAATTATGGTTGGCAATGAATGTTTTGAATTAGCGTGCCTGTTTCTGTCACAGTTAGTATAGCTCTTCCTTGCTCTTTTTGTACTTGATTCTTAAATTTTTTCCCAAAATGTCCTGTACTGCCCACTGTTGGAAACAGGATGCTAAGGCAGATGGACTTCAGCTTTGGTGTAATATGCTAGTTCATATATTTGTTGGGTTTTTACATCCTGCCACTAAACTGACTTAAGTTTGGCCTAGAAATTAGAATAAGGCTCTGGCCATTAGATCTACGAGGTTTTGGAATAGGGTTCTCAGTGAGATTAGAGAAAGGCAAAATACTGGCCTATCTTCAAGATGGAGCTCATTAAATTTATAAGTATTGCATGATATGACCATGTGTGACATGAGGGACAAGGCTTGCTAATCCTAGGAGCTTTCTTCATTCCAGTGTTTCTGATGCAAAACCCCCACAGTGGTCCGCTCTTCAGGGGTCTCTTTTGCACCTCTGGAAACCAGGAATAAGGCTGTTTAAAGAAAATGAGATGAGTGCTGGCAGTGGAGATAGCGACAATCTGCCTTTCTCTTGAGGATAAAACAAGAAGATATATTCACATGACGGCAGATGTCAAGAGTCATGGAAATTGCAGATTAAAAATCATTTATGTGGGAAACAGAATTTACATCTCTTGACTTCTATTTTGAAATAGTGTCACATTAATGAACCATCATCTAAATGCATCATGGGAGCAAAGGATATGAGAAAGGCTGTGCACTAACAGTGACCTACATCCCGGGGCATACCAAAGCCACAGCAACGTCAGACAGGATCTTCAGATTGGCCTTTTAACTGTCAGCCACATGATTTGTAGCTGGCTGCAGTAAGGACTAAAAAGCCAGTATTTCCATTAATAGGTAGTACGTTAGACATACATATAAAGGGAAAAAAGCAGCATAAATTGGCAGCACCGATGTTTTTACTCAGATCGTAACTTGAAAATGGGGCATTCCCACTCACACCACCCATTTCTCTAATTGCAAGCTGTTTGTTAGGAATGGCTCTCTTTTTTCTCCCTTCCTTGGGAGGGAAAAAAAAAGGTGCAGATGTGAAACACAGGTTCAAAATATGTGCCACATAAAGGGGAGGACAGTATCTACATTGCCTGCAGACTGTCAACTCAAACAGGCAGAGATTGACTCTGAGCTAAGGTGGGAGTCACAGCCTATGAACCAGCCCTTGACAAACAGGAATATTTTTTTAAATCTAGGTCTTTTAAGTCTTTAACCTGTCTGAGGGTCTTCTTGCTGAGCACATCAAGCACATCAGCATGCACCATACGACAGTGGCTCTCAAGTGTGCCTCTTGGATGCTGTTCCCCTCAATTGCTTCCTTCTCGTGGTTCTGCTCTCGCCCGTGGAGTGCCGGGCAGAGCTGCGCAGGGAGGGGGAATCGGCAGCACAGAAATGTGGTTCTGGCTCCATCTGCTGAGGAGAGGGAAACTGAAATGCTGATATGATGTGACGTGGTGCCTGATGTGAAATCAGTACCGTTCTGCTCTTTTCAAAGAACACCTGCTCTATGTCCAAGAATGGTGGGGAGTGGCCTTATGTCATTGGCGTGTGGGCAGACACTTAAGGGGTGGTGGCAGAGACAGCTATTATATTGAAGATCTCCGTGGGAGAACTTGTAGTCTGTTGAGACTTGTAGACTAATCAGTCAAACTGCTCGGTTTGACTGGGTGAGACATTTCTATGTCATTTCTGTTGCTGCGGTATGTTACTGCTGGTCATGCAGTATCTGAGTGCAGCAGCCGTATGGTGCTTAGGTAGCATGTCTTGTGCTCTTTATTCCTGGTTGAACTGGATGTTTTTCTGAGGGCAGGGCATGGGATTCAGAAAAAAAGAAGAAAAGAAAAGCTGCAGTAGTTAGCAAAATCCGTGATTTAGCAGATCTTGGCATTGCTCCATGAAACAGATCTGCTGTTGCAGGTGTTACGAATGATGGCTTCCAGTCATGAAGAGAGCCATTTCACTTCAGATGATTCGATCACAGGTGAAGTGCGCCTAAGTCCTCTGCATCTAGTCCTTAAGGCTAGGAGCTGCTCTTTGTTAGTAATTCTTTAACCATCACTCCTATTATCAATAGTCTGAGAGACAAGCAGCAACATTTTCTCGCCCCTCCATAGGCAGCCTTGTCAGACACAGATAAATGTAAATTACAGCCTGTTCTGTGAGGCTAAAATCGCCCTCTAGCACAGCCCTCTGAGCCTTTCTTCCTCCTCAAACTGTGGTCTTTAAAACATATGAATGGAAATGAAATTGCTGAAGTGACAAAACCACAGTTCCAAACGGCCTTTATACTTACTTAACGATCTGAAAATCTTGCTCCTTGTCTCTGCAGGTGAATAGAATGAGTTCTAGTGTGAAGACAGGAGGATGCGGTGAATTAGAGGAGTGCAGGAGGCACCACCAATAGCTCTTCGGTTTAACGATCAACTAGCCCTGATTTCTCTTCACAGTGTACGGCAGTGACTCCCTACCTTGATCCAGACTAAAACTGCTTGGTGGGAAAGGATGGGACTGGTGATGGACAGATGTTAATCCTGGACTTTGTTTCTTAGAGACCTACAGGGCCTCGCTATTCCACCCACATGTATTTTTTCTTCCAGGTGTACTTTGTAATATTTGCACAGACACAGGTTTGATTCTAGACCTTCTTGAAATGATTCAGGGAAGTTAAATCCTATTTGGATACTATCACTTTGTGGGAAACTCCAATTTTTCATTGCCTTGTTACTTCTTCAGTTACTGACGACTCAAACAAGCTTTCATTCTGTGTGTGTTCTAGTATGCGAACACGCAGCATAAGGGAACTACAGATCTAATCTCCCAATGATCAGATCCACCTAAACGTCACCCTGTAGCCATGTATTTATCAGTTAAAAAGCCCCAAGACATTATTTTATATATCACGTGGCAGTAAAATATGCGGGAAGGCAAATAAAGCAGGATCAGAGACGCTGAGTTAAGTGTGAAGTGAGAACTTTTGTATAACCTAGGAGGAATATACTGTGTTTCAAAGCAATAATTCATGACTGAAGGGTCATTGATTATCTCTAAGTTAGACAGAACCAAAGCAAGAAGCTTTCTTCAAAAGTGTCTGAGAAGTCCAAGCCTGAGACAGAAGTCTTTGATAAGGACTTTATGAGAGCCTTTAGCCAGAGTGGTTCTGCTATCGTTACAAAAATAAAATCACCAATATTCATATATACAGCCATTCTCTAAATAGTTTAAACATAATGGCAGAGTCCCAGGAATACTGAAAGATTTCAAAATGGAGATGAATCCATGCACACAAATTGACACAAAAAGTTTCAAGTTTTATTTCGGAGATTTCACAGTTTATCTCAAACGCACGATAGAGCAGCGGTGGATGTTCTGGTTTGGTCATCTTCTTTATTCAATTATGTTCAGTAGTTAACTTGATCTACCAAAACAAGTTGTGTTTTTGGAGGAATTACAATGCTGCCTATTTTAAGAAAGAGGAAGAAAAGCCATGAGTAGAATCACGTGTTTTTTAAAAGTTCATTTAAAAAAACCCGTAATTTAATACTTTGTAATGTCTGAAAGGCTTGATTTAAGGCAAAATTACTAGGCAATCTAATTATTTTTTGCACTAATGTAATGAAATTTCCATTTTTTCTCTTATAGCTCAGTCTGTAATGAGGAAATTCAAGCTAACTTAAAGAAGTAAATAGACTGAAAGTGCATTTTGTGAAATTAGAGAAAATAAAAATTATTTTAATGTATATTACATTAAATTGTATCAAACAACTTTCAAAAGCTATTCTTTCAGATAGGGAAAACCCTGTCCTCTTCCTTTACTTCTACTTAATGCTTTTGGTGTGTAAGTGTATATAAAATCAAGAAAAAAAAAAAAGAAAGTAAGTCTGAGGACAGTTGCTGCATGGCTTTTTCTTCTCTTTTTTAGCAGTAAAAACCTCAAATAGTTAACGAGGATTATAATTGTGACTAAAACAAATTTGTTTTTCTATAAGAAACATAGACAGAAAAATTCCCATCTGTTTTATCAGGAAGTGCTGAACCTTGTCTTTTGAGCTAATTACTGGTTCTGAAGTAGTTGAGAAAAAAATTATAAAATGCTTTTCTTCTTTATTTCAAAAGATTAATCATCTTTAGGATGCGGTTTCCTCCCTTCATGGCATAGGAGGAAGACAGCAATAGTGATTAATATCTTGACATAGGATCCAAATGCTTTTCCAGTCTACAATTTCCTTAAAAAATACACTTTATCTGAATGTTGACAATCCAAAGATTGCATGAAATATTAAGATAATGTGCATTTACAATCTGCTATGTATAAAACACAAGAACAAAAATACTGAATAAACATTTTTGTTTGCATAATAAAAATATTGTGCCAAATTACAGACAACTTAAGAAAGTCATTTAGTCACAGGAGATAAAAGTATTAGTTCTCTTATATTCACCCAGCAGCAAAACGCTGTACAATCTCTGTCTGTGTCTTGAAGATCTATCATCTTGTGTTCCGACTCTGTGCATTCCTTTTTATTACTTCGTACTCCTGACAGTGTTTATTCATATGAACCTTTTCCACTGTTACCAACATTACTGACATTGTTCAAGTGGTAGCAAGATCAGTAGGGTTGGTAGCGGGTTCCTTATATTCACTGAATTTACGTGCTTCTCCTTGCTGCTCAGTGTTGTTAGCCATAATCTGGCAAAGGTTGCAGATCGTTGCTCTAGAGCTTCATGAGACAGGGCTTTTATTTCGCTAATTCCAAAATCACTTGTCTTCTCATTGACTTATGTTTTCTTTTTGCCTATGAAAGAGTTGGGACTAAGGAACTCTGCAAAAGGCAAAGGGAAGAAAGAATGGATAAGAGTGGATATTGGGGGGTTGCTTTTTCTAGTAAGAGGGATTAATAAAGTAAAACCTCTTGTAGAATCTCCCTAGACAAAAAGGATTTATCCACATTACACCACAAGAATTTTTTCCCCTTAGGCTTCTGAATGTTCCTTCAATTTGCTTAAGAAAGGAATGGTTTTTCCTTTCTTGTGGTAGATACATGGAAGCTTATGTAGGGACAGCATTGTTTTATGCTAAATTTCGAAAAACATCGGAATAGGAAGGGAGGGATTTTAGCCAGGCTTAGTAGGCACCATTCAGCCAACAACAGAAGGAGGCTGTTTAGAATCTGAACAAGGCTGTGCCTGTATATCACATGGGCACAGAATAAGTGAGGAGCACCAGGGGGTCCTGCTTCTTCACCTAGTCATGCTGCTTCATTACTCTTCATTTAGACATAAACAGTATTTCTGTACTTACAGAGCAAGAGGTGTAAGTTGCTAAGGACCATGTAGAGACACTATATTTTACAGGATTAGAAAGCAAGAGTTTTAGTTGGCTTTGCTGGTAGGCAGCACATACACAACCCAAAATAATCTTGTCCCTTAAAAACTGGACAGGCTGGAGTGCTGGGCAGAGAAGAACCTAATGAGGTTCAACAAGAGCAAGTGTAGGGTCCTGCACCTGGGGAGGAAGAATGCTAGGCACCAATATAGGCTAGGGGTGGACCTGCTGGAAAGCAGCTCTGAGGAGAAGGATCTGGGGGTCCTGGTAGACAGTAAATTATCCATGAGCCAGCAACGTGCCCTTGTCGCCAGGAAGGCCAATGGAATCCTGGGCTGCCTAGGGAAGAGTGTGGCCAGTAGGTCGAGGGAGGTCATTCCCTCCCTCTACTCGGCACTGGTGAGGCCACAACTGGAACACTGTGTCCAGTTCTGGGCTCCCTAGCTCAAGCGGGACAGGGATCTTCTGGAGAGAGTCCAGCGTAGGGCAACAAAGATGACTGGGGGATTGGAGCACCTCCCTTATGAGGAAAGGCTGAGAGAGCTGAGACTCTTTAGCCTGGAGAAGAGAAGGCTGAGGGGAGACCTTATTCTTGCTTAGAAGTATCTAAAGGGTGGGTTGAAGGAGGCTGGAGGCAGACTCTTTTCAGTGGTTCCCAGTGACAGGACGAGGGGCAACAGGCACAAGTTGGAACATAGGAAGTTCCATTCAAACCTAAGAAAAAACTTCTTTACGGTTCAGGTGACCGAGCACTGGAACAGGCTGCCCAGGGAGGTTGTGGAGTCCCCTTCTCTGGAGATTTTCAAGACCCGCCTGGATGCAGTCCTGAGTAGTGTGCTCGAGGCATTCCTGCGTCAGCAGGGGAGTTGGACTAGATGATCTCTAGAGGTCCCTTCCAACTCTGAAAATTCCGTGATTCCGTGATTAAAAAGTCTTTGATGTATGATAGGAGAAAATAATTTCCTGAAAATATTTAAGTAGGATAGCATATTTTAATAAAAGTGAAACAAAATATTCATTATATTTTCTTATTCCTCACAACCTGCAGGGTTTATGCAAGTAATACGCAACCAAATATTTAATAACTAGCATATTAGAAAACATTGAAACAGTAGAGCTTAACAGTGAATGCTCTATAAAAGTTAGTTTAATTGGTGTCAGAGTAAGGATTTTTTTTAAACTGTTTAATAGGTTAGATGGAGTTTATAGAGAAACTGTGCTGTTATGACTTTCTCTTCCTTGTGTTAAATAATCTTGTCCCTTTTGCTTCCCAGTAAGTTCTTGGATCATAATTTGAGATGTACCATATTACACATCTCTTTTCCACAGCTCAGCTGCTGTGTGAGCAATGCAGATGCTAATTTTAGGTGAAGACCATCCTGAATGCAAAGTTTCACTTGCTCTTTATTTATTCAAAGTCTCAAATTTTGGCAGCTTTCTTAAATCAGGAATATGCAGGACTGTAAATGGGAACTCATAAGGGACTTGATGACCATGTCCTTGCTATAGACTCTTTCGTCTATAAGTAGGCGAAATAAGCACAAATAAGCCTTTGTCCCTTCACTGAGAGATAACCAAAGTCATCCAGAAAGCTTTGAGCAGCAGAACAACCACACCCTTAACACATACAGACCAAAGCTCTTTGCGCAGGTGTAGCTATCCTGGCAAAAGAGCTCTGCGTATTTCGTTGCACCAAAGCCGGAAAGGAAAAACAGTGACCGTGCTGCGGTACTTGGGCTGGCCAGGCAGTAGGTTATAAGACGCATTGCTTTCAAACCGCTTTGTGCCCCGTACAAGCCATTAGGACAGCATTTACCTGGCACATTATGCCTTCTGGCCCTCTTGCTGAGGGGTGGATTGACCTGAAGATGGCAACAGCAATATCCCCCTGCTTGGCTGCTGCTGTCTTTATGAGTCCCTCAAGTCTCTTTCCTTTCACCTCTGCTTCTGGACTCTAGATTTACTACACATTTGCCGAGTACGTGTGTGATTTATATCTGTTCTGTCTCTTAAAAAAGCAAAAAGGCTGCTTTATAGGGCTGGTACATTTACCATGTACACACTGAGGTAACGTCCCTGAAAGCAAAAGCCAGTTGTCTCCCTGAGCAGGATGAGTAGATACATGAGGTCTGGAACCTGAAGTTCAAGAATCATGGAGAATACAGATTCTGAAATTTTTGTGATTCCCAAGGTCTTATTTTCACATTCTCCAAAAAAACTCCCTCAGTATATGTTATTCCATGTTACATTGTAGAAATTATGAAAATATCTGATACTAAAATTACTCTTTTTTTTTTCTTCAGCTTGACTATGAGGCCAAATAACACTAAAAACCTGTGCAATGAGCAATATGCAAACCTATTAACATCAGTTCAAGGAGACTGTATATCCTGAAACTTAAAGGAGAAAAAATGATTAATAAACATTCATCTTGTCACTCTAAAAATGACATATTTTACTTGTTAATATACAATATACAGTAGGTGTAGCTATAGAATTGTTACAATTCTTAATACTCTTTCTGGCTTTGAAATGTCCTTAAATCATACGGTACCATATTAATAATTAGACATCCAAAATAAAGTAAATGCATACCAACATGCACAAAAATCTGAGAAATAAAGGATCATCACAGGTGATAAGTTAATTTGATAGAACGTATTTCCACACTTTTAATTGTGTTTGTAATGTCTTTATACCAAGGGTATAATGTTTACTCAAGTGACTAGGACTGCCAGGCACCTCTAAGCAACAAATGGCAGCAAAATAGCAATGCTGATTTCATAAACGTGGGAAGTTTTAAACTTGTTTTTCACTTTGGCTGCCACATTGACTAGTCTGCTCCTCACCTCAGTCTGGGGACCCAACAGCAATGTGCTACAATAAGTCTCTGCAGGAACAGTAATAATGCAGGCAGGATCTGGTACCTAAATAAAGGGAAATTAATTTTTAAATTTGCTGGCCTGTGAGGTAATTACAGGAACACATACGTACCTTCTGCCAGTACTGTGCTAGCACTTTTTCTACAGCATCACCAATCTTTATTTTTCCCTCTTAGATATACCTCTGATTCATGATTTTTCAGTGTTATGTCAAAATTAGTTCAGTGACAGATTCCTGCTGGGTCTAGATTGCTTGCACTGTGCTCTTGTGATTTGACATAAACAGACATTCAGGACTGAATAGCTGTCTTGCCATCACTGCAGGCTTATGCTGTACATAAAACAATTTCAACAAAGGCTAAATTACTCTTCCTTTAAGCATGCCTACTTTCTGTTTCATGTATTACTGACAATCTACTAAGGAAGAAAATTACAGTCAAAAATCATGGCAATTCAGGTTGCCACAGGATAGAGAGAGCAACCATACAAACTTTAATTATCACAGTACGTGGAAGAAAAATTTACCCACATTTTCCTTAAACTGAAGAGCAGAGTCTTGCACAGTGTTACTTCTGGGCTAATGCGGAAATGAGCTTTGGAAAGTAAATCAATGAATAAAGGCTTAATACAGTAGATTTATGTATGCTGTCAGTTTCTAGGCAATATAATTATTGTCAGTTTTCTGCCTCTAGCTACTTCTTCAGCTTCTGGGAATAATGAGAGAATGTGTTCAGCCATGTGACATTTTTTCCTTTGCAGAGCTAACCGCTGTTTCCCCCTTGGTGAATCTTGCATTTTAAAGAGCTCTCACACATTCTTCCCTGAGAATTTTGTAAAATATCACGTGACAGAAAATCAGGTTACAATATCGTAGCTTTCCGCATCACGTCGGCTGCTGAGAAATCAATGCCAAGCTTGGATCCACAGAAGCGCGCTGCCTTAAATAAACGGGAAGGCAAAAGATGCAGTCCCTCAGCTTTATAGAAAGCTGCAGAGTCACCATATGATAGATGGGTTTGATTCATGGTGGCAATGCACCGCATAGTCAATCCCTTCTGAAAATTATTTATTAGAGACGTTCTTGCTTTCTTCTCTTTCTTGCTTCTTGTCCTCTCTTTACACAGTTAGCCCAGAATGATCCCAGATCCTACAGTTGGAATGGCTGTCCTTACAGCAGAGTTACATCCGACTCTCAGAGCTGGTGAATTAGTGCGCTGTGAAGTCTATAGATTAGCAGTTGTTCGGTGTTTAAGCATTTCAGAGAAGCAAGACTGCTGTTTCCGACTTGTAGTCCCGATCTTGGTCAGGAGAACAGACATTTCCTAAACGTGTTTTTCATGCTTCTTTTAAATCAAACTACAGTGAGGACTGGTCTTGTTTTGTAATTCTGTGATGCTGTGAGAAATGACTGACTAAATCCATGGTACTGTAATTTGAATGTGCCAAGTCATAGAGGTTAAAGTAGTACGTAGCTTTCATTACTGCTTCTATGTTCTGTCTTCTCTTCTTTATAGAGCCATGAACTTTGGATCAAAATGCTCACAGAGGTGTACTTGTAACTAATAATGTGTGTTTGTATTAGAAATAATATTCTGGCCTGACTGCTTTGTTAATTTCTAGTAAGACAGGAAAAGCAATATATCTTTTGTAGTCTGGGGTCTACCAGCAGGAAGGGATGCGATCGGTAATGTCTGAGGTCAGACTAACTGATTTCAGCTGCTGGCCGTAGAATTAATGATCTCCCTGTTTCATTGGAGGGAGGCAGGGGAAAAATACCTCGTGAAAAACAACAACAAAATTACTTATTGTCTGTAAGAACTGTAGCTGAGAGAGTTTTATTTTGCTCTGGATTTTTTTTGTTCGTTTGTATGTAAAAGAGATTGACTTGACCTCTTTTATTCCTGCTAAGAAGTAACTCCTTTCATTTCTAGGTAATTTATGTTACAAACTAGTAACATGATGAAAACATTTTGAGAAATGGAAATGTGATCTTAAAACTTTCTTTCAAATTTTGTGAAAAAGAGATGATATGTCATTAGCATTTTTTATATTTGTAAATTTATGGGATATTATAATAATTTCTATAAATGATACAACTTAATTAAAATAAAGTGCTAAAATATAGAAATTTGCCATTATTTTCCCTGTTGTTTTAATAAGACCTGACTGGAAATGAAAAAGTTATGTCAAAATCAGGCAAAGTAACCCAAAGATTTATTTAAACTTTCAGGTCATCATTCTGTAGAATAAATGTGCACAGAATTATGCAGTTGGTAGCCATAAAGCTTTTATGCTTTACAGACTAAATAGCCAAATAAATTGTTTTGGCTATGATATACCTGTAACGCACTGACAGTTGGGGTGCAAACACGGCATCAATGCTCAAAAAAGTCTATGGTAGCTTAACACAGCAAATGTAAAATTAATGTTGTGGGGTAACATGTTTCACAGAAGTGACACCGGTGTGTCAGTGGATTACTGCATCAGAGATTTGCCCAGGTTTAGGTCTTAAGTGGAAAGGGAGAAGGATTTGACTGAAGACAACACCTATTTCTGTAGATCACAAAGTTATCAGAATCATTAATAGGATTTCTTTTCCTTGGTAAAAGGATATGTTAAACCAGGATTAAAACGTGCTATATGGAGTTATTTTAAGGTATTTGCACAGTAGCTTCTAAAGCCGTTATTAGAGATAATAAGATTAATAATAACAGGATAAGCTTCATTTTTGTCAGCCACACAAGGTGAAGGTCTCGTGTTTTCGTGAGAACTAGACAAATGTTTCAAGGGACTATAAAACAACATTTAGGTGGCTACTGTAATGAGCAGTGAACATACAGGAGAGAAGCTCAAGAGGCATCTAACCTGGGCAGAAGTTAGCTCAGAAACTGTGTGAATTTACTCATCTCTGTGAGTTGTCTATATTGGAAGAACACTTTTAGAAAAAAAGGGAAAGATATTTAAAGAACAACAAACTTTGAAAATGCCTTTCTTACATACAAAATGCATAGAATATATATAAATTTAAAGAAATATGGGGAAACTAAGAAAAGGATGCTTTTTTGAAGAGTTTTAAAAGTTAACACTGATATTTTAAAACTTTTCTTACAGGCATTTTCACACACTGTAGTTATTTACAGCTGCTTTGTCAAGCTTTCAAATAAAGTACATACTCAAGCAGATGCTTAAACTGCTGAATTAAGCCCTATCGAATTTGAACAACTACAAGCTTACATTTAGGTTGTGTTCTGCGTAGTGATACTTTAACAAGGTCTGAGATTATCTGTTTTGTACACATCACAGAGGCCACGATTTCATGTTACAAAAATTTGGCATCGGTTCCAACAGAAGATATTTCCCTTCCTTATGACTTGCTTCTATGCGACATGTACGTTTGCAATAGGTATGGCAAAAGGAGAGTTTGTGGGCCTAATCTAGCTTTAACATCTCATTTGTTTGTTTCTTCCATTTCGTTCAGGCTGCATCAGTTTCCTGACGTAGTTCCAAACATAGCCCACAGAAGGTGATGCTAGTCAAACTGAGATGGTCCGTATGCCAGAGTGCAGGGCAATGGGATTTTGAACCATTGTTGCTGCTCTGTTTTGTGAATAACACAACAGTTATAACAAGAACTGCTTTCCATGCTAAACTAGAGGAGGGCTACTCAGTGAATTCTTACGCAGCTCCGCAGGGTAATTTTACGTACTGGCTCCAGCTCTACATGCTTCCTCTGTAGCAATGGTGGAGGTATGATTCAGCTCTTTCTCAGGAAACAAGGAACAGGATGATCAATACAGGATCTCTCACTGAAATTGAAAATTCCTTTGCAGTTCAGATTCAAACTGGAATAGCCTTGTGCTACATTGCTTCAAATGCCTCCAACAGGTAGTGTTTGAAGTTGGCTGCTTGAACCAGGAGATGACAGGAATGTTAGTGGCAAATGCAAAGGTTGATCAAGGCACAGAATAAACTGGGCTTTGTTTAGAAACAAGCAATCACCTCCACTCTTCTCCCACATTCCCACAGCAGCTGAATAATCTTATGGTATACCACTGACTTTCCTAATTCTTCCTTTCCTCTTTTAATATTTAAAATCGTTAGCTGCTCTAACTGTGGAGGAAAAAAACCCTTTAAACTTGAACATGAATTGAGCTGAAGCAGAACAGAGACGTCAGCAGAAAGCCTGGAATAGTAGGTCTGAGAAGTGTGACTTGCCCCACGTCCCCATGGGCTCTGCCTGGAACAGCTTCACCGACCTGCTGGGATTCTTTCAGGTGTGCACAGGTAATGTGGCACTGAGGAACTGACTTTCGCCTGCCTTGAGTGTGTCATCAGAAATAGTGGAGAATTAAGTAGCTGACAAGGTTCTTTGTTCAGATTCCATAGCCTACCACAGCAAGTCATAATTTGTTGCAAAAGCCAGCCTCCAGTTTGGGCTCTTGTCTGATGGCAGCGGAATCTAGGCAACTTACACGCAAGTGCGAAATAGTGAGGTATATACTATGGTATTAGCCAAGAAGCTGCTGCCGACTGTCAAGCTAATTAAAACTTCATTAAGTTCTTTAAATATCTGATAGTATTGTATGTCATATTAAGGCAGTAGCAAATTATTTGAAAGTCATAGAATTCATCAGTTTACATTTTTAGAGTAAATTTTTTCAGTTCCTTAAACTTTTTTTGTTAACATAAGAAGGCAGTGAATAGAAATGCAACTATTTTAGACTGCAAAATTATATTACATCACCTGATGTAGTTTATTATAAAACATTATTCTACCATTTCTGCTTAAAATCTTTACTTTAGTAAATTTCCAGTGGTATTAATGGGAATCTTCTGCATAAATCTCATGTGTATCAGTCCAAGATGCTGTTATGTTTGTTTGCTTATTTCTGACATGAAGGGTTTGTCAATTGTGATGCTCTCCTTTTCACTCCTGTGTTGTCCAGCCATGTGATGTACTGTTTTGTATTTGAAAATCAGTTATGCAAGGTGTTAGGAGTGCACCCAGAACAATTCATTTCTTGATTCAAGTTACCCACATAGCTTTAACTATGGTAAAATGTTAGCTTTTTTCTTACATTATAGTTTTTTCCTTATATTTTCTTGCCATGATTGTAGCAGCTGCTAGCACCTGCCACGTATGGCAAAGTCCAGCTGTAACAAACATTACACTCTGTGATCTTTGTTTAGGATGTGCTAAAGGTGCTCCTTACAATGTCAAATCTAATTGTTTCACCAAGTTTTTATCACTAACTTGTGTTTTACAGATGTTAAATCATAACCTTTTCAATGCAGGGGTCTTAGCCTTCTTGATTGTACAGTGGCATTATCTGAAAGACCCCCAAATACTTTAATTTCAGTGAAGATACGGTATTTGTTTCAGACATCAGTTTGAGTTCTCCCAGAAGAATCTGTGATCCTCTGAGCTCTGCCTTCCACAAACTTGTCTTCAGTCTTATCCAAACCTGATCTTTATGTCAGTGTCTCTGGAGACAGTTTCATTAAGTCAGCTCTCTTCCTGCAGAACATACAATTTTATGTAGTTAAGAAAAGTTTTTCTGGTAGATAAATAGCAGTGTATGTCATTTGGAATACAGGAAATCTAGAAAAATCATAAGGAAGCCAAGAAACCCAAAGCTGACGATAAAGAGGAGTCAGAGAAATCCTAGTCCTGCTATAGATCCATTACTAACTGGAGATAATTAAATAATGATATAGAAGATGTAGAAATATTTATTAAGAGTTTCTGTTCTGTACTTGGAAAACCATGTGTTTGCATTCCATGAGGATAAGAAAATACTTTTCAGGGCATAGATAGTCACTAAATCATAAACACTTTTAGAGTTGCAGATAATTTGTACCAGTCTTTAAAGAACTAGAAAGACATCTGGCATGCTGGTAACTTTTAATAGATCTTGAAGTACTAGATAAAATTCAGAAGAGCAGAAGAGAGAAAATGTAAATATTGAAAAGAAAAAGGAGAAGTTGGTGATGCAGCCAATCAGTGAATTTAGGTGGATGGAAAAGCAGATACAGAAGTGTACAAGTCTTTAATTTTATTTTTCTCTATGTATCAAAAGGTTCTATCACCTGGAATTAGAAACTGAAAAATTAATATTATAAATAATTTTTAATAGGAGAAGTGATTAAACCATTGCAAACCAAACATGAACAGAAGGCATGGATATTCCATGACTCGAAGTCCTCAGATCAAAATCAGACACCTTTTTGGGAGGTATGTTTGAGCCAACCACAAGTTAGGGATTCCATATTAAAATTGGTAGGTGAATGTCCTGGTTTGAGGTACTGTACATCGCAGAGATCAAGCCAGATGATCTAATGGCTTCTCCTGGGTTCTGACTTGAACAATACATTAAGTGCTTCCACTGTATTTCAAGCTGGGAAACAGATCTGAACATTATGTGAACATTATGTGTCTGTTCATTCTGAAGGTAATAAAGGGTGGAAAGACATTTTATTTTAAAATAACTTTTGCATCATGTTCTTCAATTACAATTTTTCTGATGTTTCTTGGCAGACAAGAAAGAAAGTTTCTTTTCCTGAAAAATATGTAAATATAAGTGTGCATAGATGTGTATATATATTTATATACATGCACTTCTTCACAGAAAAAAAAGAATATGGAAAACAATTTAAAAAGAGAAAAGGCTTTCAGAGTAGGTATTTCTGACTTTCTACAGAGAGCTATGACATGCAGGCACTGAAATAATACCTCGAGTATAGGTTTCCCTTTAAAACGGGGCATTGACGCGATGTCTGCTCACTGGAACAGTTTCAGGTAGGATGGTGGGGCTTTTGCAAAGTTACAGAGCACATGTGACAGTCACCAAATAAATGTTATTTGGTGGGGAAAAGAGATTATATTCTTTTGATACATGGGACAGCGTTTGAAGAAGGACTTGTGGACCTGAAACCTTGTCTGATTTTCCAACTGCACTGAACTTATAATATGTGTATTATTATTTTGCATCGTAGTATTACATGCAGTAATGTATAACGTATTTAATACCTTTATTTGCTGGCAAATCAATTGGTTCTAAAAGGTATTATCTCTTCTCACAATCCTTGTCTTAGATCCTTAAAATTTCTTGGCTACAGCAACTCTATTCCTAAGCATATATCCTGTAAGTGTTAGAGTTCAAAGTATGAGCAGATAAGATGTACAATACCTTACAGTGATCACATTCTAGTGTGAGAATATTCAACTCAGTAAATTGTTTCAAATATATCCTAGCTGGATATGTCCTCGCCTGCATTTTTTTGCTTAGTTTTGGCTTTTCTTTCATAACACAAGTGTTCTCTCTGGTTTATAAAATGTCAAGGTCAAAGAGAGGTGAAGCTGAATGGTGCTGGGATCTGAGATGCAAATAAGTTTTAGATAATCCATGTGATGCTCAGAGGCCATCTAGTTTCACAGAGCCATTAGCATTCAGGGACGCTCATTAGCACTCAGGCATCCAGTCAGTATGCATTAGCAAAATGAGATGTGTTGATTAAAGTTACAAATTATGTGTTGAATGCTTAGACTTTAAACCACGGTGGCTTCACATTTATGAGAGTATATTCTATACTTTCACATTAAAAAATGTTGACTCTTTCTAATCTTCAGTGCCTTTTTTGTGTGTGTGAATGTGTTCGCATATGTTTGTCTGTCTGGGAGGAGAAAGAAGTGAAAGCGTGGATGGAAGAGAAGGTGAGAAGTTAATGCAATTTAAATATTTGTTGTTTTTGTTTTGAAAAGTCTTTGAAAAACTTACAGTTAGGACTACCACTACTCTGAGAGAAAGTAAATTTGAAATAAGATTAAAAGTACTAAAGAGACTAGGAGGATTTTAACCTTTAATTTGTGTTATCCTAGGTATAGACCTAGGAGAGGGAGCTTACATTGTTTATACACAAATAACCCGTTGTTTTAATGGGACTTAAGAACTAACACTTAAAAAAGTTTGGCTCATACTTCAAGGGATAATCAGCACGTATTATCTGATAATATTTCAGAGCTTCAAGTGGGATCTAGCTAAACCCAGGGGATTATGTGGAAAATAATAATATAATAGTTTAATGTCTGTATTAATACTAAATTTTATCATAATGTGTCATGCTCATGTTACATGGGGCTATCGTGTGTAAACATAATAAACAAGGATACTGTACTTAACATTAGGCTATCAGCATTTTGGATAACATTAGTAAATTTATCATCCTTATTGTGCAATGTGCATCATTGCAGATAGTCTAGAATAGTTATCTTAAGCAAACATAGCATGCCACTCTAATCTCTAACAATACCAGTCTTCAACGCTGCCAAGATAAGGTACATCAAGCTGTGAGTTTAATCAGATACATAGCTCGTACCCTGAAGTATAGAAATTTTTTCTGAGCATCTTCAGCTAAACCTTGTTTCTAATTGCTGTATAGAAAAGAGTAATGTAGAATCTTACTAGCTAAATAACTGAAGTAACTATTTGCTAGTCATTTCGCACAGCCTAAACTATGAGTGGCAAGTAAGGATGCTGCTCCAGTGGCTAATTACATTAGTTCTTACATTTTGTGGTTCTCTGGAAGAGTTTGGGAAGACCAATTATTATGCAGATGACTACATTAGATGAAAACAAGTTATGTAAGGCTGATGTTGTGAAAGTGACTTATTTGCAGGACTAATAAGAAAGTAGGTTATTTGTCTGCTTTTCTCAGGAAACAGTGTCTAATATCTGCAGCTGAAAAGGATCATGGAGAAGGTAAGAATGATTCTGGGCATGACTCAGCACAGAATTTCTTTTTTCTGGGTCTGAAACAGATATTTGAATAGATACGCTAAATCACATTGTTTTACACAAAACCACGTTGTTTTTAGGAGGAGAAGGGTCTTGCAATGTTACTTAAAATGAAGGTCTTTGTGGGGAAAGCCTTGCTGTGGGTGCAGATCAACTTTGAACACAAGATACTGTATTGGAAAGCAGCATAGCAGAACTTCTGCTTTTCTTTTCCTGATCATGTTCCCTTAAGAACTTTCTTAGTGGGTTAGATGGAACTGCCAGCTCAATATCAGATGTTGAGTCCAGCTCAGTAGGCTGTTTCTGGTAGTGATGTCTCCGCTCCTGGGCAGACCACCACTTGGCAGCATCCATCAGCTCCTTGGGTAGTGTCAAGGAGTGGGAGTGATCTGTTTAACATCCCTCTCCAGTTCCCTGGCTTTTCCACTTTTGGTGCTTTAACCGCTTCCTTTATTTCTTTTGTTGTAGTCTGGGATCATTTGATTTCTCCATTTTGTTTTCTGTAGCCCTCTTGCTCCTTGCAAGGAGTTTGAGTTTGGGAGGAATCATCATTGGCAGCAGAGTGGGTAGGCTTTGAGATGCGGTGGTCAGAATGCAGGATGCTTAGTCCTGCAATCAACATTCATATTTTGCATCTATGTGACGTTTCCTCTTTGAGGTAAACTTGTACATTCTGTGTCTACAATGATAACAGAATCTGTTTCCTACTTGGTATCTTTTTCTTGGATCCTTCATTTTTAAATCATAATTCTTGTTGGTTGTTGTTGTTTGGTTGTTTTTTTTTTGTCAGTTGCGTCTCCATTATTTGGACTTCTGTGCTTCAGGGAGAAGGCTGTTTCTTTCAAGCTAGCTTATTCCTGGGGTGATCCAACAAAGATATCTGCCAACATGAGATGCTGAAAACATAGAATTAAAAAGACAGAAAATATAGGGTAAGCCTGGTATTTTTCAATCTGTCCTTTTGACCTGGAGGTAGCACTTGTACCATAATGTTTAATAGATGTCAATAGATTTCTCCCTTATTTCATGTAATTTTGTTTCAGATCTATTTATATTTTTGGGGTCCATGACATCTTGTGACACTGAGTTTCATGATTTGATTTATGTACTTCATACTACATTAAAAAAAAATCCTTCCTACTGCTTTGAAGCTTTTGTTCTGATTTTGCCTTAAAGAATTGCCAGCTTTTGCTTTATAGTTGTCTCTAAACACCAGGGACAGTTAGGATTCCTTCAGAAGAAATCATAGGTTGTTCTGTCAGACAATGACTGTATTCAAAACCATTAGAACCAAGACCTGTTTTAAATTAAATTGTTTATAACTATAGAGTGGTTTACTTACAGCAGCAGGATCCTTCAGACATTACTCTGACTGAATTATTTTCCAGCTAGTTATTAATAGCATTGACAAATCATGCTCTTATGAAGCTAAAACTTGTGTGTGAAATGGTGCGCCTTTCTGTACTTGGGAATCTGGAATCAATCATTAAACGAAAAGCTGAAAATTTGATCAAACCGACACTTCAGGCTCATTTCAGATCTTTGTACGTTGGTTTCTAGCTTCATAGTCCTTGGGATAAACTTTGTGATTATTCCCAAACAAAAGAGAAATAAGGCTATTAGAAAGACACATTCTGATGAACTTGTTAAGTGTTTTTAACAATATTTTTATTTAAATTCCTATTTCGTGCTGTTAACTAGATAGCAAAAGTCTTTATTTTCAAAATAAATGTACATGTGAAATAAGTATTAGACATTTTCCTGTAAGATTTTCAGTAGAAATTGTAATTTGGTTTTCCTGGGTGCTGGGAATGTGTGCTTTTAACTGAAGTAAGTAGAAGTAGCGAATTTTCAGCATATTTAAAACAATGCTTTTTGCTACCCAGATGTGATTCAGACATTTTCCAGGCTGTGCCAGTCTCAGTGAAGATTTCTGAGGTGAGGAAACAGCATGTTTGGGATGAATTCCAGTTGTTACCCATCTTTGCAGAAGATGCTTTCTCACTGATGCAGGGAGCACATGTAGGCCCTGTTGCGATAGCCAGGATGCTGTTGGTTTGAGCAGGACTTTTGAAATCCGAGAATAAACAAAATGATCTAAGTTTGCTTTCTGGAGCTTTCAAAATCAGTTGGGAAGTAACACACATAATGAGTTTGTTTCTCTCCTGTTTTGTCACTTTTTATCACGTTTCAATTATACAGAAACATTTCACAGAAAACCAAATTTCATAAAGGTCACAAGTGCTTTCATACTTGGGAGTTCTGAGAGGTATATTTAAGCCCTGGCAGACTTTTAACCTTTTCTAGCTTACAATAAGTTTGCCATCCTTTTAAAACCCTTTGATTGTATGGCTTTTGTTCCCCTGAAAGGGGGACAGGGCTGCCTGGTTACTCAAGCAGATGCCAGGCTTCTGATTTGCATTTGATGAAAGCCATTTGTGAAAGCAGAATCAATGCTCAGATTTACAAACAGTAAATGTGGGTATTGGCTTGTCATTTCTTCCTAGGTTGTTGTCCTATAAAGCTGCTCAAGTTCCTCTCTTTGCAAGAACGTCTTCCTGCTATCCCTGCTGCCCATAAACATTATGTTAGATCGAGATGAAGGGTGAGTAATTCTTTTTACTTCCAGTGTCTGTTGGGTTTTGGGTTGTTTTGTTGTTTTTTTAAGAGTAAAAAAAGAAAAGGAAAAAGAGAACGAAAATGCTGCCATTTAGAATAATGCATTATAAGTTGATGAACCATAATAACCAAACTGTGTGTCTGAAGGGGCCTAATTACAGAACACCAGAGGCACAAGAGGGAGGTTATTGTGGAAAACAAAATAGTGCTCTAGTATTGCTGTCGCTGTACTGAGTACAGCATCAGCATTAATCCACGTGGTTCTATCCAGGTAGAGAATGGAACAGAACGCGTCAAGAAGAATAACAGAAATGAGTCTGAAAGGGTTATGTATCAAATCAAAGCTAGCAGGGAGAGAGAGATTATTTTGAATGAGGTTAACTGAGAGCAAAATGGCAGTGTGTGAACCAGTGTTTCTAAAATAAAGGTGGTTTTGACTAGTCTATGTGTAAACTCCTACTGGTTAATGTATCAGAAGTGTATGTTACATACATATGTATGTTGCCATGTAGATATAGGAGTAAGAGAATCAGCAAGGACGCGCGTTTGAAGCCCGGTCTATTAGAGTCCTTTTATGCCATGGGATCAGTGGTTACAGACTATACCAGGAGAAGTGCCCAGTAAGATGACCTGCGGATGTATCTTTTCTCCTGTTAAAGGGTGTCTACGCTTTTTACTTTGGATATGCGGCATAGCGTTATTATTTCATGCCTAAGACATCAGTAGAAAAAACACATTGTCAATAATGTGGCCTAATAAAAGGACTATAGGAGAGGTGTTGCCATTTCCCTTTAGTATAAACTTGAACGAATTGAACTTACTTTGGTTTGGGTGTCCTACCTCACTAGGCATGCTCCATAAAACCCTGTTCACTGTGATAAAACATAGCCGTTCTAACAGAAAAGCAGAAAGTTTCACATGTACCAGAAGAAAAGCATTTTTTATGGTGCAGGAGGTGGGATAGAAAATTCACCCACAAGCAATAGGACTGAATATAAATCTCAAGGTATTCAAAAGCTCTTTCCTTTGTCTGGGCTATTTCTGTTTTTCTGTACTGCACAGTGCGGTACAGTGCATTGACTCGTGAGCTAGATCTAAATGAGCTGTTGCAAATGTAACTGCTACTGCAGTGTAGGTGGTAAAGCACCTCTTGGGCTAACTTAGCTTTCTTCCTATGATACAGCTGCTGTGCTCAGCACTAGATAAATCAGCTTTGGCAGATCTATACCATAACAACATCACTGAACTGCTTCCAGTGTCTGACCGAGTTTGGCTAGTGCCAGTTTGGATATCTCTGGATGTAGTTCAATTTTTTGTAACTCTAGATGGTTGTGTATGTGGGAAGTTTTAACAGATTTATAAATGATCACCTTGCTTGTGTCAACTTTTACCCTCACTCTTATTTTCCAAACTCATGTGTGCATCAAATATGCCAAAACATTTTACAAAGGTAATATTGAGGGTTTATTTCTGTAGGTGAACGAATTCTTTAGTATGTCATAAAATTACAGCCAAAATGTTAGTTTTTACTCTTGGTTTTATAGCACAAATATTGCATGCATTTATTTTTCAGAATCATAATTACCCATTTTTTAAAAAGGCTATTGCTGTAATATCAGGCAGCTTCCCTTTAAAAAAACCAAAACAACCAACAGAATTTCCTCATGTAGTGGCTACTTGTCACTTAATACATAGGGAGATCAGGTAGGTTGTTTTATGGGGTAGATAAATATGTAAAATAAGAAGCAAGGTTGTGTTACTTGGTCTCTTCTAGACCTGGCTTTTAGTCCCCAAATGGTTTAAAGCCTGACTGCAGGAATCAGGACAGGAATTTGATTGGCTCAGTCACATGAAACTTCATATTTTGTCTGGTTGTTTAATTTCAGAGAGTATAAAATGGAAACTTTTCATTCTGAAGTTAAGCATTATGGCATACCTATATCTGTTGTAATGCAATAGTATATGATCTGTTACAATGATGGCCAAGTGAAATACGTAGTGAGAACTGGCCTGATGTGGGGAAATTTCACTCATTATATGTCAATATAAATAATTAATGTGAGTAGTTAGAGTGACCCTTCTTGGCTCAAGGTGTTACTGTTGCCTTCTCCAATGAGATTTGATTCTACTTATGTTCATTTATTTGGGGATCAGATTGCACCCTGGTTAAAATATTTATACCTGCTCAGTTTTTAGGTTGTAGGCATTCTAAAACACTTAGCATTCATGACCAAAGTTTGGAACAGCCTTGGATAGCTGCAGACACTAGGAAACAAATAAAGGGCCAGTTTTTCATGCAGATATATGATCAGGAGACAGGGATGGGTAAGCACTACTTCCAGGCAGCCAAAATCTTCTCACACTCATGAGAACCAGTTCTCTGACAGTACTATAGCAGTTCTACTCTTCTATTCCTGTTCTCTGCTGTCTTCCAGTTGCACCAAGTAGTTGAACTTCCTTTTCAGTTAACAGATTCCACGACAAACTTTAGTGTCTTACAATTTTCTCCCTTTTCTGTCATTGACTTAAAGCTGAATACTTCTTAATGGCCTTCCCAAATTAGGTTTCTTTTTTGTTCTTGTTTTGCATACTGTGTATATATGTCTTCCAGTCTTTATCATTCCCATTTCATGCCCCCTCTGCATGTGCCTCTTACCTGACAGCTCTTTCGTGACTCGATTCTCATGGACTGACTCTTCCCTGCACTTGAAAAGAAACTTTTATTTTGGCACTGCCCACCTCACTCCCTCTTCAAGTCTCTCATTAATTCCATTTCTCTCAGCTTACCGCCCTTCACTACATCTGCTCTGGTGCAATCCAGTTCTTAGTTGTGTGTGTGTGTCTGAAAACGAAAGAACCAAACACCTATAACTGTAAAGGAAAAAAAGAATTAAAGACTCAGAACACTGTCCTGCAAGTAAAAATCCTCCTGGAGTCATCTGTATGCTCCCTTATCCCACCATCAGTCATCATTTATTCTTGATTATCTTACCAAGATCCCACGCTCTTCAGATCGGGGAGCTGACTTTCTGAGCTGTTTGTAAAGTGCAATCTTTTCCGACACACTGTGAAAACCAACAGACTTGTTTTGTTGGGAACCCAGGTGTTTGTCTATGTCTGCAGAAGGAGACTTAGAGTGAGAGTTCATTTTCTGTGATCTCTTTTGTGTTTCAGATGGAACAGATGGCTGAGCAAAATAAACATCTGTATGTGAACTGTAAAGTGTTCACGTGT
This sequence comes from Burhinus bistriatus, assembly GCA_013397275.1. Classification (NCBI taxonomy): domain Eukaryota; kingdom Metazoa; phylum Chordata; class Aves; order Charadriiformes; family Burhinidae; genus Burhinus; species Burhinus bistriatus. The sequence goes on along the minus strand of VYXH01012551.1, from coordinate 76,451 downwards.
TAGTCTGTGCCAATGTAAAGGGAGACCTGGACATCAATACTTATCCACAAACTATTTCTGAGAGAAGAATAGGAAAATTTTCATTTAACACATAAATCATCAAGTAGAAATTTGCTGAGAACTAACAAAAAAAAGAGAAGAAATCACTGACTATTTCTGTGGCATCGCTAATGTGCTTGGCCCCATACTATACAAAACAGCCATAAGCATCTCTGTTCTCACAGCATTTCTTTTATAATTATTTTACTGTGAGCATTCCTGTAAGCTAAGGCAAAGAGGAAGTCAAGGCCACTGTCTGTTGCCTGCTGATCAGCTGTTGTCCTTGCCTCTACTTTCTTTGATGTGTGAAAATTACAATACAACTATCTGAAATATACTAATAATTGCATTAGCTGATATTTGTGTATTTCTGTTGCATTCAGTATTCCAGCTATGACTTCTTTACTGAAGTTGGACTCTCCAGCTTTACTTTGATTCTCTGCTCTCTGATTTAGGGAACACTTCACGTAGCACGCAGCTATTTCAGTTAGTCAGTTTTCTGTAGCCCTTCTACTGTCACTACATTTTAAAAAGGGATAATTTGTTTCATACTGAATAACATAGACAAGGTTTGTAAAGGAAGATAATATCTTCTGTTACACCTACTGATGCCACGGCAGAGGCGTGGGTGAGATACAGGCAAGTTTTTGGATGCAGAGGCTCTACTATAATGTATTCAGTAGTTATTCCCCATTCCCCTAGCCATTTCTCCCTGGTATGCCTGAGGTTTTGTATTGCTGTATCTGTTTTGTTTGACTAACACATAACTGTATTGCCGAAGTGGTTACAAGTTGAGAAGAAGGATTTGACATCTGGGTGGGGAATAATTGATGCTTTGACTCCTGGAAAATTGTTGGAGGCTATTTGCTCTTATTCGGTGGTTGCTACTTGGATGATGGGGAGGAATTTATTTCCTTGTTCTAAGCACACTGGCAGAAACAGAGGCGTTTTTTTTTTTCTTTCTCTCTCTTTTTCTAGTAAATGTAATGTGAACTCCTAGTCTCTTATCCAACAAAGATGACAATCTGCAAGCCTGGAGTCTCTACTTTTTTAACTATTGTTTGATTCAACAGTTAGAGATAAACACAGTAATCAAAATTTTTAGCAGTGAAAATAATGTAACTTACAACCTTACTTTTTATGTTTTCAAGATAAAACCCTGTTGTGACAAATAGGGTGGCTGAAACTTTTCAGAACTTGTTTTAGATTGTAGCGTCTTGGATGAAATCCTGCTTCTACAAAAGTCAACAGCAGAGTGCCAGTTGACATTGATGGAGCTAGGAATTCAATGAAGCTTCAATTTCTAATGCGCTTAACGACCCATTTGAGGCACAGATATATTTAAATGAGGACCCCAACAATGGAAAGTTTTATAAGCTTGTTTAATGCATGTATTCTGAGCTGAACTTAAACAGAAGCATAACGTGCTTATTTCTTTATAAAACTAATTTTTAATGAGGTGGATTGAATTCAGAAGCTATTTCCATTGCAGACCTAGTCCTACTTCTAACGTCAGTTGAGTCTGGTTGAGGACTTTTATTTCAATGCTAAGATGAAGATCCCAAGATTTTAGAAACTAGGAGACCCCAATATCAAATCTGAAGATCTCCAGGTTTTTATCTGCACATAGAGTTCTTTTTTTTTTTTTTTTTTAAACAAGTTATCTTTGTTTTATAGCAAAAAGTTGAAATTCTAGAGTGGTGTTAACACTGTTGTAATAAATCAGTCTTGCCTTGCAGTAGTGAAAAACAAAGAATGAATTAGGGCATTAAAAAAACCTTAGATGTATTCATAATACCAGAGCAGCCAAACTTCTGTTCTTGAAATCTTTGATACTTTAATTATCTCCTTTGGACTTGCTTTCAGCTTTATCTAGTTCTTTTGTAACAGAAAACAAACTCCATTTGACGCTGTCTTCTAATTGAAGATTTCTGGAGAAAATTGATATGTAACTTCAGTATCCTTGGTGCTCTTATTATTTCTTTTTCCTTTAAGTCTTTGAGACAGCTGAGTCCTAAACTATCCTGTTGTAGATAACAGAAAAAAAGGAAGAGTAAATGAATGAAAGTTGCTTTTGGTGCACCAGGCATACCTAGTTTTCATGTTCAAAACTCTTTCTTTTTTTTTTTTTTTTGTTTCTGAATAAAGCCACCCAGCCAAACCTGTTTGTTTTAATTCTGTATTCAAAGTAGAAATCAAAAACATACAAGTCGTTCTAAATGGATGCTGTACAAAATTGAAGTCAGCTTTAGAAAGAGTAAGAGGCATGAAATTCAGGACCTGGAAAGGCGTACACCACACTAAGGCAGTCATTCAGGCACATAAAGTACTTTCCTTTAAACCTTAATGAGCAAAGCTGGAATCTGTCTCAAATTTTTCCTAAGTCAGATTTTTCCTTCTTTAGCTGTTCTTGACTAAATTGCATTAAACAATTGCATTGCTTGTCTGCCACACAGCTGCAATGTTAGGAGGCACTTATGTTCCACAGTGCATAAATAGCACAAGGAGGACTTCCTGTTTCATTTGAGGTTGTGTCTCCCCCTGCCCCAGCTCTCAAAAATAAGAAAAGACTAAAGAATACAAAAAGTTTTAGCAAAGCAAGAGGGATAAAATGAAACATAATGTTCTTGTGGGTGTACTTCTCTGGGACAAACCAATATTCATCATACCTTTCCTTGAAATGGGAAATGAAAAACAGAAAAGAACCCAAACCAATAATTTAAGTGGAAAATATTGTGTTATTTTGAAAAATATGTTAATTTCAGTTTTTCAGCTGGCTTTGCCTTTTAATAATACTTTCTATTTCAATCTTCTTTATTTATTTTTTTATCACATATACTTTTCTCAATGTCCTTGATTGCATTTAGTGTGGATATAAATCATAAAAATTACAGGAGCTAGAATTTATGTAAAATAACCTGGAAATCACCTGGGAACAAAACAGTACTAGAAGCAGATACGCAAAAGTCCATCAGGTTTTCTTCCCCTCAGAAAAACAGAACAAAGAGTAGGATCAGGAGCCAAATATATGCTCAGTCTAAAAGTATTTAAATCTGAGGGCTGCAAGCCAGAGGACTCCCTCTTTCCTCAGCTACTTGAATGGATCACGGTGATATAACTAGCTGTTAACCACAGGATCAGAATTTTTCTTAATCCAAACAAATCCAAGGCCATGGCAGATGTGAGAAGCACAAGTACCTTTTGTTGCACGTGAGAGTAATATAAGGAGAGCAGCTGCAGAAGCTGCAGTTTCAAGTGGACAGGAGTAGCGTGTTGTAATCGGTTTTAGAAGTGAGGAAGGAATGGATTACCGCAGTCTGAACTATAGCTGAAAGGAGAGGTCTTGACCTTGCAAAGCAAGCATCGGAAGAAAAAAATTCACTCATCTTCAGGTATCTGTAGACAGCCATACGCCTGACTAAACGTCAGTCATGTGAATCTATTTAAACTAAATGCAGAAGTATCTCCTAATTTGAAATTGGAAGCAACTTTGTGGTTTCTGCAGGCAAAAATGTTACTTATGAATTATATTAGCTGGAAAGCAGAAACTTAGCACTCATTCAAGGTTTGATTGTGACTGTATAACGAGGCACAGGTGCTTTATTTTAAATCTGTGGAAAGCACATCTACCAGTAAGCTGGTAGCAGTTCATTCTAAAACCTTTCTATTGGATTTGCAGGCATAGTTTAGTCAAAAGTAGTACTGCTACTGCAGTTCACAGAATCCAGCCAGGAGTCCCTGAGGCAGATGGTAAGGTATTCTGAAGGTCTGAAAATTTCCGACAATTCCTCTTTTGCCTGTACAAAATTAAAGACTGTGCTGAGAAAAGGTGGGAAGGTCTGTGAGCAAAGTCCTAGTTATCTGAGAGATCTTGGTGCCCTGCTTTTCTATATGGAAATGTTGAACATTTAGGTTTTGGTAGATATGAGGCACAAGTGTCCATCTTGAAAGTCCATGTTTAAAGCTGGGCAGAATCAGCCCATCAAGCCTGGAGATCCAGTTGGAGTGGGGCTGGAAAGGAGCTGCTAAAGAAAGGTGTGGGCTACTAAAGGACTTCTCCCTTGAAGCTTTTCATGTGCACTATTGCTGATGAGTTTGAATGAAGAACCAATCTTTGACTGTTATTGGGGCAAGTCTAAGGATTAGTGTCGGGAGAGAAAGTGTATGGTGCTGATTCTTGTTGGCTGGAAAGGGGCTGACAAGGATCACGTGTAAAAAAAGGGTACAGGAATAGGGATTTAATGTTTTTATTATAATAAGAATGTACAAAGGGACTTTTCTAATTTTGAGGTTCCTGGTTTTGCGATCAGTAAAATACTCTTTTGACTTGTGTAATATATAACAAATGGCAGAGCCTTGGATATTTTACACTTAGAGCCCAGGTATTTATGCATTAGTTATATTGTATTTTTGTGTGCAGTATATTGCATTCAAACATTTTATTGGATTATTAATATTTAACATTTTTTTAATGTATGAAGTGATTTTGAATTGTTTCTGAGAGTTGGCTTCGGCACAGACTGTGTTGGGTAAACTTGATATGGCCCTGGAAACATAGACAGCATCAGGGAAGGCAAAATAATTTTGGCAGTTCTGTTAGTTGTTAAATTGGTTTAAGCATTTCCTTCCGTTGATCTATTCTCTCATTTCTGTCCAAATTTAATACCCTCCGTTGTGCCTATATGACTACTTATAGGCCTATTTGTTGAAACAAATCACCAAATATCTTTTTGGATTGATGTGGTTCTCAGTCTACTCCCACAGAATGTTGAGGCGGTCGTAGGAATTAAAGATAGGGCAGACTTGCTTAGCAGAATTTTGCTGCTTAGAAATATCATTTTGAAATTCTGGATTTAGACAACGTGTCATCCTTTTTCTTGGCTTTTTGTTCACCGTTCTGCATGCCTGCCCTCTGCCAATGCGGCTGGTTTGGGGTCATGTTGTGAGTCAGATCTTCTAGTGGCTTATCAGCAAAGAAATTCTGGGTAGCGATCCCTGCATTTAGCACTAGATCTAGCAATGATTACACCACCAAAACTAAAGCATGAGGTTTTTTACTGATGTGTCTGCTGCTCCTGTATCTCCAAGAAAATGTTTTTAAGAAAAACTCCCTGGTATAAAAATAGAGTTCTGACCTTAGCTGGCCAGCGATATTCTCTAGAACTCCATGAAATATTTTTATTTTTACCTTTGTACCTAGGTACCATTAACAAATTGGAATTTACACCAAAGAGAAAAACCGATAAAAAAGCCTGAATCATGACTAATGAAATGTATTCCTGAGCATGACCTTTCTTTTCAACCGGCAAGCAATAAAGGCTTTATACTTGCAAAGCCACGTGTTGAACCAAAAGAGCAATAAAATAAGAGGCAATAGAGAATTTGTCAGTTTTGTCAATTTTAACAGGCCTACACTCCTCATCAACAAGTTCGATAACAGTTGAGTGTATTTTCAGTATGTTACACTCAATTTTGTTGAATTTAGAAGTGAGATCATTAGGCAAAACCACCTAGGAAAGTATCTAAGGGTTGATGCAAAGAAATAATAGATCTATTTACAAAGTTATGTTCTTGAATCTTAATGTTCCATTTAGATTTGTGAAAAAGTTTAATTTTTGCATGGAGGTGAGGGCTTTCTTATTAAACTATGTACATTTCATTTTAGGAAACATCAAGAGTCTTTCTTGCTCCCCACCCTAGTGCATGTACACCTGGTTTCTTTGGCAATTCAGCATTTCAGATCACAACTCTGCAAAATAGCAGAGACATTCAGAGTTTTTTATGAGCTTTGGATGTTTAGGGTGTTTGCATTGATACATTAGGAGTTGCACAGCAATAGGCTAAACATCCATTTAATACCTACAAAACCTATGCTGTATTATAAAGCTATGATTAATGATTTTTCTGTTGTAATTAGAACTAACAAGCGTGTGATCACCTCGCTTCAGATGTAATCTACAGTAATTAGCAAATACATAAATTATGCTGTGAATAGATATTGACCTTTCTTTCACTATTTATAAAGAAAGATACCACATGAAGAAGGTAGCAAATCTTAATACAAGTTAAAATTAAGTTCACTTCAATTTAAGGTATAAATAAGAGATGTTACAATATACAGCTGACTATTTTAATGTCAAACATCCTACTGAACTTTCTGCTAGGTCGCAGCCAGCCCACATTGGAGATGGGAACAAAACTGAATACCTGCCAATTTAAGTCAATGGTTTTCATTGTTTTTCCTTTTTGTGGACCCCTAAAGTTTTTCCAGCAGTGACTCTGACTCTTCGAAATCTCACAAAGGTCAAATAATGGCTATATTTCGGTTCCCATGGATCCCTTAGCATTACTACGCAGACTGAGGGCCAGGGTGAAAACTGCTTGTCAAAGACCAGTCACACACGGATTGGGTTTTCCTGAGTTCAGGAATGCATGCCGTTTCTCTATTTAAAAGTAACCACTGTCTTGCTAGTAGATTGAATCAACAAAATCTTTTGTTCTTCAAACTGATCTACATTCTGTACAAACCAGGTCAAGGTAACTGGTCAGCCTCATCAGTTATCATGCTGGCAGTGAAGGAAAAACTTAACGGGTGAAACATGGGACACTGCCTTTCTCTGATCTTAGTGCAGTGTGGCTTGTTTTGAGGACTTTTCCAGGGCTATTTGATTAGGGTAATCAATTGGTCTCTGTTGGAATTTTTTCCTCTTTCTTTGAGGGGACCTCATAGTAGGTTGTGGTAAAAATAGAAGCACAAGTGAAGTCTAATGTGACAGTTACAGGGCAAATTTCCTGTAGCAAGCAGAAGTAACACAGCTGGATTTATTTTTGGATGTAACAAGCCACACATTTCTGACACTGCCAGTCACTGCGCTGGATTGTTTTTTTAATCAGTCAAAGCTGCAGCTGTCATCTTTTGGTAAGACAAAATTCTTAAACCTTCTCTGTCATTGGTCCCAAGTATCCCTTATCTCAGAAAATTAAAGAGCAAGTAGTGCGCTTTTGCATTTCTGAACAATTTTTCTAGTGCACCTGTCTTAAAAACTCCCAGGAACACGTATAGCTTTTCTGGCTTTATGGTTAATGGTCACTTTGGTGCTGGTCATGGATGTCTCTCACTCAATTTCTTTTTTGGCTGCTTTAGCCGTCTGCAATTCTAACTGTTTTGTGCAAGCATCCTTGCACAATTCAGCATGATTTCTCCAGTTTGGATATTACAAGCCTGATTCTCTACGGTGTTCAGACTTGGAGACACTTTCTCTGATGAGAAATGAATACAAAGTGAAAATAAGGGAGACTGATGCAGACTTGTCCACTTGTTTCTATGATACTAAAAAAATAATTTTATTTGACTGTAAATATAATCTGAGATATATTGCAGAAGCAAGTCGTGGCTCTGCTTTTGAACTGTACATTTGTCTTTTTATCTAGAGTGTACATCTTCTGCTAATCTCTTCTATTATGCAGTTTGCCCAGATTTTTCTTCCTTAAACTTTTTCTATTTTGACTAATCTTTTCCTCTGGGAACTCTCCTAACTTTACTGCCAGGCATCTTTTTAACTTTTTGTATTTCAAGTGCAGCGCAGAGCACTCTATGAATCTTAAAACCCAGTGAAAAGCTGGAAAGGAGAAGCGATTCTCAGGAAGAAAGTGGCTTCCTTTCCCCCTGAAGCAAAGACTGTTTCCGTAACATTGGTCAGCATTACTGCAGCTTGCCCAGCTTCTGTGTTACTGCCACTTGGGAAAAGATTACTATGTGGACAGTACCTTGCGAAGTAAAGGTGACTTGCAGATTGGAGCTAGCCGCCTGTTTGGGGAACATATGCACCTACGTAGCTCTTCCCTAGTCACACCATATAGAGTGTACGACCAATACTGCACAAGGCCTTATGAGGAGACTGTAGTCTTTTCAGCATTCCCCTGCATACACAAGCCATTGATCCAGGTAATTACCAGTAACCAAATAGTTTTTATTCTGGAGTAGTATGTCTAGATAGAGATCTGCTCTGGTGTGGGTTAAGTGGAATAACTTATTCTAATATAGCTATGTTAGTAAGTCTTATCTATATCAGCAAGAACTTGGACCAGAATAAGCGTAACACTGGAGCAGTTGCACTCTGCTCTGGTAGTTATCCTCTTTGGATGAGATGGAAAACTGGGATTCTTACAACTAGGGATTTTTCCCTGTCCTATGGACATTGTTCATGTGTAGGAATGCTTTGCCCCAGAGCCGTTCCAGGTTTTACTGTGTAATTACATTCTACTTGTCCAAATGGTTTCCTCCCTCTTTGTGAAAAGCATCCCTTTCTTTCTTTTTGAATTGCAGCGTATTTTTCTTTAAAGCGGATGTAGCATTCCTATATAAATTTAAATCACACCATAGCTAATGTCAGTATTTATTTATTTTATTTCCTCCTGCCACACCCTAGAGCTTTAGTGGTGGTGTTTTTGTCCCCAGCCAACGGTATTTTTTGTAATGCAATCCAGCACAGTTTTGTGAAAACCTCTTCAAATGCTGTTCCTTTAGTACTCGGTCACTAGGTGTCACTACTGATCTAGGAGAAAAGCAAAGCTTTGCTTCTATTTTTATTTTAAATTTGTACAAAGTGAAAAATCATTTGTATATAAGAACTTTTGTATTGTCTATAAAAACTCATACCTACACACTCCATAGCATGGTTGGAAAGGAGTCATTGTGTTCCCCAACTTCAGCAAAAAGTCTGCTATGCAATCTACTTTTAACTACACAAGGAAGAGTTAGTAATTTTTTTTTCCCCAGTATGTTAGCTGTTTTGAAAGCAGAATGATTTTAGCTGCTGTTCAAATCCAGGACCATAACTGTAAAAGGGACAATATTTTACTTTTTTTTGAAAGGACGACAGAAAATTAGGTTGTAACAGATTAAGGAGTCAGACTGTATGTGAAAATCAATTGTCAAAGAATACTTCCTGCTTGGAATTTCATTTGGGGCTTCTGGATTCCTGTTCGTGTGTTTGAAGCAGTAGTTAGAAGGATTAATCAGCCTACACACGATACACAGGGATCTCAAACGAGGCTGGAAAAATCAGACTCAAAACCTGATTAGGTATTGAATGGTCTGGCCTTTTACTGTTGTATGTAGGAGAACTGAATTTGAATCTGGACATAAATCTTGTTCACTTGTTCACTGATAGCTCTTGGTAAATGTGAGGCACCATTTTGGAATGTTTGCTGCGATTCTAAGAAAACGAACTTTGGCCTTTTAGCGAAGGAAAACCTGCTTCCTTTGCTGCAACGCTGTATAAACATCTCCTGCTCAAGTCTATTCTCTGCTCTTGGGATTCAACAGAGCTTAAGAAAAATATTTTAATGGAGACTGATTTCTAACCCCTGCTGAACACCTCAAGAAATAAATGTCTAATGATTACATTCGTATTTCTTCTCTTTTAATCATTTAACGATCGGCAGTTGACAGCAAAATGCCCCACTCGAAGGGGAAGGCCGGGGGGGATGTTAAGTGATCCCTTCATGGAGGAAACCAACTATGTGTTTTGTCAGTCCCCCCCCCCCCCCCCGCGC